>LD342909.1:57829-72456 GCA_001465055.1 Ptychodera flava | reverse complement strand
TCTCTCTCTCTCTCTCTCTCTCTCTCTCTCTCTCATAGTCTAGCCGTTTCGATGTTTTGATTTGTCGACATTTATTTTGGGTTCGTGGTCACAACTCAATGTTGATGTCCATTTCTTAACAGGTATTCCTGCCGTGTTCAATATCAGACACTCAGAACAGGAACAACGCTGGTAATATTGCGTCTTTAGTCTTGAAAGCCAGTAGAATTCGTAACTGATGACATGTCAAAGCATGGAGCAAGTTATCACCATTGAAAGTCAATAAACTTTAACGCACGAGCAAGTTCATATTGAATGGCAATATGAACTTTTCCCGCTGAGAATGTGTATGACAACATGGTGCAATGAAACATGATGGAGAAATGATACCGACTTGAGAGAAACAGCGTGATTTTTTTACATTTGCAACAGCAGGCGATAGTTGTAAAAATTTTACAACCTTGAGGCTTGTTTGGTTCTCAAAACCATAGACCTTCGAGACATTTCTCTAGGGTCTATGTCAAAACTAACAACAGTATAGGTAACTGTAATCTCTATGTAATCAAGACGCACCTGGCGTCATTTCGTGATTTTTTACCGGAGGTCCACATATCTTTCTCTCACGACTTTGACCGACATGTATACCGGTACTTTGGTTGATGATGTTGCTGCTGTCGGGTGACTTTTGCCTAAGATTTTGGATTACAGATGGGTGTGATTGCTATTAATTTGAAAATAAAACATTCGAATGTCTGAACCTCGATATAACTAGCTTCACCGCACGCCCGAACGTTGTTGTCGGAAACAGGACAGTAACATTGATCAAGCCCGGATTTTGCATGGTAGCTATGGAAACCGGTGGTTTTCTCAGAAAACATGCGATATATTACTTACTGCCCCCTTTGGGCTTGTACTTTTGCCGTCTCGCTCCTACACACCAACAGGATCGTTCCGGGGGGGATAACTCCATGGCTAATAGTACGGGGGGGTCTCCTCACGAACATGGAAACCCAACCTGTTGTGATACCAGTTTTGAGCAAAAAAACCTACCCTTTCTGATACCATACAATACATCTTACGTATACAGATACGACTCACTCGCCTTGCGTACCAGGGGTACAAACAGTCCAACCGTCAGATCGGAAATTTTGATGGTAGATCTGGGATGTAGATACATGGGTTTCCAGTGTTGACAGCATGATTTTTTAACAAATGTCAGTTTGTGTTTAAAACCGGACCCTTTTTAATACCAACACCTCGTGAAAAATATACCCTTTCTGATACCAAACAGTGCAAAAAAACGACCCCTTTCGCGCGGACCCTCCTCGTATAGCCATCTATGGGAGTTACTCCCCGGGGATCGTTCAGTCACGTGAATCTGCAAATTAATCATTATAATACTCAACTACCGAATGCATCAAACACAAGGGTCGCAGTCACGGGTCGAATTCGAAGGACGTTCAGGAAGAGACACAAGTGACCTGTCTGTGGTGGAATTTATATTGGTTTTGAGAACATGTAATAGTGTACGGTACAGTCGTACATCGAATCAAAAATATAAACTTAGGGTTCTACGTTTTCCAAAGTGAAAATGTTCATTCAATAACTTAAAGACATCGCGACTGAGTCCAACAGCGGCGCAAGAAATTTTATTTTCTAGTTTCTCAATCGAATCCCTCGTTAAGTGGTCAAGAATTCCTAGCTTAGTCCGGCATGTGAAGGCGAGGCTGTGCCCCGATGATGGATTGCATAAATCATGAATGTATAGTTCATTTTCTCACAACTAAAAAAAAGTTTTGTTTTATTCAACTGAACTGATTTATCGCATTTGCCGAGACACACATGCTTGTTGTGAAATATATTTCTCTCTCACGCACAGGTATCTCCATGTCTGTGCACACGCATAGTAGATAGACCTGGTTCAGGGCGCGGCCGTGCTTACAAATACAACATTTTTTCGCCGCTTTGCAAAACATCTCGCCAAGTATTAACTTTGAAGCACGGACTACGTCTTTGTAATGTTAGATTGGGATATTATTTCGGTCAAACAAGAATATAATGTTGAAGTTAAAATACTTTTTATCAAAGCATGTGTCAAATATTTAATCACAGTCGGCCGTCCCAAGACGTGAGACTTCTAGGATTTCATCAAACAGGGAACGAAAATATATCGATTTATTGACTGACATAACGAGAATATATGTTTTATTTTTCTAAAAAGTAAACTTTGCCTTTCCTTGACATCTCCGTTTCCATGTGTGAATACTCTGTCCTCAGTCAGTATGAATGTTTTAGCCTCCGCCGTATCTCAGGCCAACACTTGGTTGTTTTGCCAAAGATCTCATCAACTTTCCGGTTTATTGCATCTGACACATCTGTGTACTTTCACAAGGAAACCGCTACAATAATTTAGGATACTATATCGGTCAAATTAACACGGGATATTGAAGATGAAAATACTTTTATCGATTGACCCAAAAAGCAAGAACGAGTCAGTGAATCTGTAATTAGACGGACGGGACAGGTATGTCTGTTTGTAAAAATTGACCACGAGCCTTTTCCTCGTAAATAAGGTCGAGCTTGTCAATCTGCTGAATCACAAATATATGGTGCACTCTGTAATAATTTTTGTCTTACGCGAGTGACAGAAATTACATTTTGTCGTAATTGAACATAACTAATAATAACTTCTAAGCAAATTCAGGCGAATATTTGAGCACTTAAGGGGTCGTAAACAGTAAAGTGCCACCTTGATGACTATGATGTACCTGTGTTAAAGTTGTACTTGTAGCCGGCCACTTCGACAAGCAACACGTTTTATTCTCAGTTTAACCCCAGTTTAACCAGGGCGAAGCTACACAACCCATTTTCGAAACTTGGACGAAAGAGAGCAATCTTTTCAACAACAGCGACATGTCGACAAGTACCTAAATCGCCGTTTTCATAGTTGCACAACATCAGCCGAACAGCTGTTTAATCCAGGTATGTATCGTTATCCTCTCAAGTCCCATTGTTTTGATACTTTTTCTTATATAGAAAAGTCTTTATCAAATACAAGTATCTAACATTTTATGTTTTAATTCATCAATGTTCCTGACTGTTGCAAATCATGGAGCTACTTTTGGTAACTCTATGTGCAAATGAACACCAAATTCCTAGCTTCCTGTTCCCAAGCCCTTTATGCTAATGTGACCTTTTCATGTCATGCCGTACATCAGACCCAGGGAAGAGTGTAAATCCCTTGCAGGCAAATATACACGCATAGACCCTAAAAAGACAAAGTAACATGAATGGTTTACGTTCTGCCGTTTGTTAAACCCCGACTTGAAAAGGTCAGGGGATTGTGAAACTGAAGTCTTGAGAAGACTATGCGTTTCTGTTGTTTGTTTTCCTCTCAAATTGCAGTCATTGTATAAATATGTTGCGATGATTTTTGATTAATATGACCAGACTCTTAATTCTTATATCTCAAATTTATGTACTATGTATTATGGTTCCATGATGGGAAGAGCCCCATTCAATTTTGGGGGTATTTTTGGTAGCATTCTGAGAGGCATATGCATCTCCATGCACTCGGTTGCCATTCAGCGATAGCCACTACTATAATTTATTATATTGTTATGCAAATTGGCAACTTTGCTATCAAAAATTCATGGGGAGAACGCTTTTTACACCTGACCAAACCTTTCCAAGCTTCTAAAAATTTGGGTTTCTTTTATGTAACACCAAAGTTAATCTGATGCTTTAGCGCTGATACTTTCACACAATTCCTTTAGCCAATGTTAATGCAGTATTGTTTTATAGCAAATAATAACATCGTTTTCAGCAATGTTAAGAAGCTGAAAATGGAGAATCAAGAAATAGAAATATCACACAATTTTCATAGACAATTACAAAGACAAATTTAAATAACACTGTTTTTCAGTAATGCAATGACCCTTATCTCTTATTTATTCATTTACTGCCTCTGTGATTAGTTAGCTTTTTTACTTATCTGTTTTCAATTTATTTTGTCTCGCAGGCCATGAAGACGATTCATCTTGTGCTTCTGAATGATGACAACATGACTCTTTTGACGGGTTTACTCCTGAACTGATTTAAGATGAAGAAGAGGAAGGTAGATTTGTCATCTTGTGGTCTCCTGCTTGAAGAGCAAACCCGTTGAATGAACTATTATGTACACTAGATGTCTGTCTAACAGAAAAAGTCTATTTTAAAATTCTAAGAGGAAGGCAGTCATTCTACTCATTGCACCTGAATACAGTGAGGAAATACGCAGCAGATCTCATCTCATCAATGCATTATGATTGCCAAGTTTTCACCACCACAGTTGACTCAAAGTTTTCAAATAGCTGATTATCTCTTAGCCGTCCACCTGTCCCTCCACAGTTGACTTCACTTAAAACCACTTGTCAATTAACTTGTTGTCAACCTTGGTATACAGGAAATGTTCTCTCAGACCACTTGTCAATTTGCTTTGAGATTTATTAGGCAGGTTCCTGAAGCAAAACAACCGAGTAAGATTTTAATCAAATTATGGTGAAGTTTGCATGTAGTTGAATTTTGGTGAAAGTTTTGCCTTTTTAATGGAAAAAATATCTTCTGAGAAACTGCCTCTCGACTGAATGCTTTCAAATTTTGCACGCAGGTTGCCACGTGTGATCTGAATAAGTTGTCTTCTGATATATGTTTATCCCCACAGATGTGTTGTATGCATGCCAATATCGCGAAGGGGATCTCTCAGCGGCAACATTGGTTGTTTTCTTTCCAAACAAAAAGAACATATGCTATGCTAGATTAGAAAAAATCCAAAAGGGCAGTGCAGTAATTCCAAACTCTGTGCAACATACAACTGTTTTAGTATTGTTTACAGTTTCAGTGGCTCTTTTCATTCCACTGTGTATTTATTTTTAAGGCTCTGATTAAATTCTAGTTTGGAAATTAATTTTTTAATTTTTCTTGGTAAAAATTTGTTGTGTAAAATATCTGTTGAAAATGTGTGATAAGTGACACTACTTCTGGCTATTTAGTGATTAGTAGAGACAATATTATGTCATTATGTTGGTAAAAGGTCTATAGAAATATAGACAACTTTTAACCCAGATGAGTTCGTCCTGCCCTAACATCATTTGAATATCAAATCATAACGGCGATCCCCCAGTTTAAAATCGGATGCTATGTTTTTTATTTGTAGCAGTAACTCAGTTACTGTCCTAATCTGGTGAAATGAAATCATGTGCCTAGTAGATTGGTATACGCCTCTCAGTGGGCTTTCATTGATTCAGTGGCTAAAATATTCCGTGAAAATCCAGTATTGTTCACTGCCAGCATTCTAACTTTTCTAACTTTCTAACTAATTTATGTAAATCCTGAAAAATAAGCAGGAAGCACTGCCAGCACAGTGGCTAGAAATACTAGTAAATACAGGCAAATGTAGTCCTTTACTTACAGTAAATATAGGCAAATACAGATGTATTTACCATGTATAAATAGTGCATATACAGGTAAATACAGGCTGAATTTCCCTGTATTTACCATAAATACATGGCTGTATTTACCTGTATCTGTCTGAATTTGCAGCAAATACAGCCAAAATACAGTATCAATACATTCTGTATTTTAAATTTTCATGCTGTGGAACTCCAAACAAGAGAAGCTAAAATTGTTGATCGAATTGAATATGAACATGATAAGATCAGTGAGGCACTTGAAAGTCTGGCACCGACTAGGTCTCTTCGTGATGTAATTTCCGATCCAGAATTGTCACACAGGCTGAAGCTGACAGAGTTATTTAAATGAAATGGTATTACAATCGCTGCATTACTTACTGCCCTTGGAATGACAATATCAACACCTGCCCTGGCTGTGACTAAAGGGGGAAGGGGGTCAGCTGGAACTGGCGGCTCAGGCCCACCAAAAATATACACAAAAGCGAAGGAAATTGTAAAGCAATTTGGTGAATGGTTAAAGACCCTGGCCATAAAAAGTGCTGCTGCAATACCAGGTTTAATTGGCGCCCTTGTCAGTTTTCTATTAAAGACAGCAGGATCGGTGGTTTGATTCGTTGGACAACAGCTATGGATATTTTTAACTGGTTTAACATTAGTAATAATAAAATAAATAAATAAATAAATAAATAAATAAAATTAATAAAATAAATAAATAAAATAAATAAATAAATAAATAAATAAATAAATAAATAAATAAAATTATATATAGTTCCTACGGAGTCGGCATGTTTGGCGAAAAGAATATTGCAAAGTTTCTTTCTAAAAATCAAACCTCTTTGGTTTCTCTGTCAAATTGGAGTGGTGTAAACTCCGGCGGGTAAATCGACATATCCTTCGAGCAAATCCAGGTGTGAGACTCAAAGATGATAATGTATATCATTACATATTAGCTTTCGTGAAGGAATGCCAAAAGACTAACTTTTTTAAACATCTAGAATTCATAGCTGTATTTCAGTATGCTGAGGATGACCAGGAGTGTCATCGTTTACAAGAATATTGGGTCCTTCAACTTATTCGTGACACAGGTAATCGATTTATATTTCAGTCAGATGGAAATATTTATGTGAAGATGTGATTTATTTTCTTTTTTTCTTCTGAATTACTATATACAATACAAGAAGACAAAATGCCGTACGATAGATCATTGTTACCGACTTTCAGTTTCCGAATACCGCAGGGAACGAAGGCAGAAAGGACCCGTCATGTAGTTACTCATAATCCAAGTCAGGCACATCCAGGCGAGACACTTTACATACGGTGTCTGAAGTTAGAAAGCGGAGTAGTTTTAGTTCCGGATACTTTCGATCTGATTTTTGATCTCGAAGTAACGGCTATCGATTTTCAGGTAGTTCAAAATCTTGTGAAAAGTATAATCAAGCGCATGGTCCTCAAATTTGAATGGCAGGTACTTCTCGATTTGGATAACTATAACTTAATTGAATGTTATCGTGATCTCTTCAAACATAAAAAGGAGAGAACAGACATGATACTTTACGGAATTCAGAACGAGAATCTGAGAAAAATGAGAACAAAACCGAGCGGTGGAGGTCACATTGTTGGTGACCATTGGTTACTTTTTGGTGCATATGGTGTAAAATATGTTATGCGACTGACTCATCCTCTCATAACAGGCCGTGGAGTTACATATGTTGCGGTGATAGGTAGCCATATAAAATGGGAAAATACACTTGCACCTATCTCCCAAATAATTCAAGCGTCCGATACTGCAACTACTTAATATTGTAGATTGAATAACATTCAGATGGAGTATGAAACGATTAAGGGTGACACCCTCACGAGAGATACAGCCGGATATTATAACAATGGCAAAAGTTTTCTCTATGAATATGTGCAACATTTTCGAAAAATCCCATTCAATGAATCGGACACGATTGTCAATGAAAATGTTATGTGCCACGTCGTAGCATGAGAGGTCAGAACTGAATAGCGAACTTTTCTTTAATCCGAACATTGAATCTGTGTCGACGTCTGTAACTGTAACAGTCGAGGGCATTGCAAATAAAATTTACGCCCAGAAGATGTTACCAAGACATTTTTGGAGAGAAGCACGATGGTATTTTGCTGAAGATAAAGATTCGTGTGAAATTGATATAGGTGAATTGGATTATTTGAAGAATAAATTCTACCTATTTATGGATATGCGTAGCTTTAAAGATATTGAATTTCATTGAAATGGACCAAGAGTAATGAACACAAAAGATGGTGTGCAACTTGAAATTAGGAAAAAAGACACATCAGTGAAGGGCTCCGATGACAGCGATCATGATAATAAAATATTTGCTCAGGTTTATGTTCTCAGCAATGCAATGGTCTCTGTTGAGAATAGTAGATTAAATTCTATACTATTTTAGTCTCCGTAGGGACTCCCGAGTTCAGAAAAACTCCGTAGGAAAATTTACGAGAGCTGCAGAATATCAGACCTATGTCGTGACATCACAGGCTGCTAAGCCCTATCGGCTCCAGAAGTCATATCATGAAACTTCACCAGGTCATGGTGTATACAAATATGGAGCTATAGCGTCTCTATATATGTCACAACGGCCTCGGGCGGTGGATTACTTTTTGTGGAAATCAAAGACGATGTCCCCGGCGAGTTAAAGGTAATAAAAATCTTAAAACTTGTATGTGAAATACATCCTGCAATACTTTGCAAATTCGCCATCTAAGGAATTTATGTTGTTGGGAGGTATACAGATATAAGATTATTGTTGTAAGGCTAATATCTGCACACGATGACACATCAAAAGCACCAAATCCACTGCCCTCAAACTGAATATTTGTTTATTGCTCTGAAAGGGTACTCTTAGTAGATGGAAGACACAAAAAGCAGTGAAGGATTTCATGATATATTTTTTTAACTTTAAGGCATTGTGTTTCACTTTACAGCAATTGTGTGAATGTATTAACGATAGTTGTCCACTATATTTATCCAGTTTTTTCCCTAAATCGCAATGTACATTATCATTGCACGCATGCTTATCGCAAGGACTATCGTGAATGTATGAAAAGTCCCCAATATTTGCAAAATTTATATTCCTAGTCTTTCATGTTAATCAATATACACAGGCTGCTGATAGGTAGGACTATTATGTACCACATGTATTTCAAAAGCTGGTCAAGGTAGTACCACTGTGTGGAATGCCTTACCTACAGAAATCAAAAAAAGCGCTTGTTATGCACTTTAAAATGTAACTTGAAAGACGAAAGGGAATATCACTTGATTTGGCAAAAAGTAATCCACCACCCAGGGGTCATTAGGAAGCGTTCAGTTATTATGACCGGGGGTGGGCCGGCAAAATCCTGGGGGGTCACCTTGAATTTGAAAACTGCAAAGGTGGGTCATGTATTTTTCAAACAGCTCAGAGGGGGTACTTAATTTTCATAAGTATCCGTCCCGTCAAAAAGCAGTTTTAGTGTTCAGAAATATTCTGGGAGATAAAAATGATTCGCTGCATGATTTCATTATCTGAAGTCCTTTAACTGTAAATTTGAACAAAAGTATGATTATCTCTCACATGAACATCTTCCCTTGGCAATTCTGAAACTTTTCTTACTGTAAATTGAGCTCACTGAGGGTAATGAACAATTCCTATTACTTACATATTAGATATAGCAAGTTTCGTCAGGGAAATTATTTAACAGTTACATGTAGACTACTAGTACCATGAAAAGTGAAATTATACTTTTTATGTGAAATTCCACTATCAATATTGTTGTCAACGTCTGAACTTTCATATACCATATTTGAATTTGTATCAATTGTCAAACACCTATAAAAGTACAAATTAATTTAGTTTAGCGTTGTAAAAATATTATTCATACTTTTCTCATAGACTCCAATGTATAGTGAATCAACATTTCGGTGAAATTCCAAAATCAATTTCTTGCACACATATCAACCTTTAACCATCCTATTCTAATTAATTACTTTAAAATGAATTATCAAATGTCTATATATACACAGATTTAGATAGTTTTGTATTGGAAAAAATTTATTCATAGTTTCCTCATAGACTTCCATAATGGATGAACATTTTCAGTGAAATTCCAAAATCAGATTTCTTGTACACATAATATGCGCCTTCAAGCATCATATTCAATCAAGTAAAATTATTTTAATTATTCAACGTCTGTATGTGCACAAGTATAGCAAGTTTTTCATTTGGAAAAAATTCACAATTTTATCATAGACTCCCATGTATAGTGGATGAACATTTTTGGTGAAATTCTACAGTAAATTTTTTGTCCACATATCAGTTGTAACAACCCTATTCCAATTAGGCCTAAGTACATTTAGGTCAATTTTCAAATATCTATAAATGCATGAATATAGTTTTATATTGAAAAGTTTTACATATTTTTCTAATAGACTACAATGTACAGTGAATCAACATTATCAACAGCTGATTATCAATTAAATCCAAATATCAAAAATTTTGTACACACACGCGTTTGCGCAAAAATATTGCAATCCACCTGTAATTTCTGTCCAATCCCTTTGTGGGGTAATTTCAAAGTTATAGCAAGTCAGAAAGGGAAATTTGAACATAATACCTTGTGAGTTTGTAAAGAGCGTCATTTGAAAAAATCATGAATTTTTTTTATTCTATCGCCCGCCCTCCAGAGGTGTTTGTGTATGCAGCTTTACGCAAGCAATATTTGGGGTGGGGTGTCATGAAAGTTTTGTCATCTTAAAAGAAGGTAATCAATTCTTTGGTGCAATGGGAAGGGGGATCACTTATTTTGACTGGTGCGCAGAAAGACTTTGCCGGCCCACCCCCGGCCATACTAAGTGAACGCTCCCTTATGACCTAAATAGCAAAATAAGCATCGTTTCAATGACTTGACCTTCGTGGTTGCCCCGTCAAGGTACGAACTTTTTCAACGATGTTTGGTGACGTGTCTCTTCTTTGTAACATGGGGATAGAGGTGCGACACTTCTAACTCCATGTTCGTAAACACCTTGAACTGGTGTATTCCCCTGAAACCATACCAATTGGACGAAAACTTTGGCTATAGAAAAAAGTTTGAGAGCGGCCGCAATGGTACTAGTCAGATATAGTTTCATGGGAAGCACAACCATGATGCTGAAACAACAATAATGATCCTATGTACATCTTGTTCGGATTTTTAGCTCATGTGTTCACACGTGGGCTAGTGTCATAGCGATGTCTGTCCGTATGTGTATGTGTGTGTTAGGGATGTGTGTGTCTGTCTGTCTGTCTGTTTACACGATAACTCAAAAGTGTCTTAACAGATTCAAGTCAGATTTGGTACACAGGTACCATATGCGACTTGCAAGAACTGATTAGATTTTGGTTAGTGTTGCTTGCATATTAATGAAGTTATGCAATATCATTTTTCCCCGTACGATGGTTCCCCTAAGGAGACGGTAATGACAGTATAGACATATATCAAGAAATACTGCACAAAATTTCATGAAACTTTTCACAGAAGACAATCTCAGAACATAATGATGATACTGTGAGAGTCATGTCAATTATCTGCTCATTTGCATATTTAATGAATTTTTGTTATTAGTGACACAACTCTTAAATTCCTGCACCACACTTGATTATACGTGCAAAAAATATTGATCTGATATATATTTAATTTTACTTAGAAGCAATTGGCAGTGTCAAAAAAATAATCGCAATCATACCAATCCATAATCCAATAACACTAGGTCAGAATTTGTATGACAATAGTTGTAAACATAGACATAAAACAGCACAGAACAGACAGTAAATAGACGGTACACAAACAAAGTCAAATTCATGCAAGAAAGATATATGGACCTCTGGCCAAAAGACCAAGAAGTGATGTCAGGTGTTTCGAAAATAGTAAGCGCATCCTGCCCCACATGTGGTACCCGCCATATATCAATCTGTAAATCAGATAGGTAGTGGTCACTAACTAAGGCCCAATGTCACCGATGCCATCAGCGATCATTTGTCGAAGAGAGATATTGTATTTATCTACCAGCTTGCGATACTTGCCAAAAAGCGTTTGAATTTAGAGACAAGTCTTGCTCTGGTGTAACCTTGATTTAACAGATTGTAAGAGAGATGGCCATGTCACTCTACAAAATCACCATATGAACTGCATGCTCTTGCATATCGAATAAGATGGGAAATATATACCCACTAAGCTGGTGAGAGTGGATTATTACTGATGAGGTGTGGAAAATTTATCATACTAAAGTTGAAATCATCTCTCTTGTCATATAGCGTAGTAGAAAGGTGACCATTAGAGTCAAATTCAAGTAAAATGTCGTCCTGATATGAAGCAGAAGAGGCCCTTTCTGTAGTTTCTTTAATCTCCGATTCTGGAGGATAAATCATAGCGAGATAGTCACTGAATTCAGAGTTATTCATTGAAATGACATCGTCTATATATCTAAATCTAAATTTGAAAGTTCTAGATACAGTGACCTTTTTCTGATTGAATAGGTTCTGGATAAATTCTGCCTCGTATGAGAACAGAAATAAGTCGGCAAGTATGGGAGCACAGTTAGTGCCCATAGGAATTCCTATGCACTGTTGGAAAATGTGTCCTCCAAATTCAACAAATATGTTGTCAATGAGGAAATCAAGCATACTGGTAATATCTTTCTCGGTATAAAACACTTTAGCGTTAGTAATATTTTTAACAAAATACGTAGAATTATGACCTAATACTACATATTTGTAACAGCGTGAGCCGTTTGTAGAAAAATGCTTGGTTGATGATGTTTTTCAAGCGTTCTTTCAATTTATCATGTGGTATTAAATAGCTCATTTGCATATTCTATGAAGTTTTATAATTAGTCATATAACTGTGATATAACTGCACCAAATTTGATGAATTCTGCTGCAGATGCAAAGGATCATTTGCATATTTAATGAACTTTGTAATTAGGTATATAACTCTGAAATTACGGCACCCAAGTCAGTGAAATATGGTACAGATATTGATCTGATAAATTGTACTGACAAGCATTTAGCAGTGTCAAGTTAACAAATAGCTCATTTGCATATTTTATGAAGTTTTGTAATTAGTCATATAACTCCGAAATAACTACTCAAAATTTGATGAAATGTGCTGCAGATACTAATCCGACAGATATATAATTGTGGTGTAAAGCATTTAGTTGTGTGGAGTTAATCAAGGGTTCATTTGCATATTTAACGAACCTTGCAATTAGTGATATTACTCCAAAATTACAGCATTGCATTTGATGAAACTTGCTACAGATATTGATCTGATAAATATTTAATTGTACTGAGAAGCATTGGGTGTGTCATGTTAATAATTAGCTCATTTAGATATATAATTAAAGTTTTGTAATCAGTGATTTAACTCCGAGAGTACTTTGCGAAAGTTGATGAAACCTGCTACATATAATAGTGGCGCAGCATAAGTAAAAACTTTCATAACAACTGTGCATTTTGTGATAAAAGCATGAAATTTGGTGTGAATGTAGATTATCATAATATAAATCAATTTGGATACCGAACCACCACAGGTTGAGCCTAGTTCTGGTGTGGTGGCCATTTTTAAATATGGTGACCATCAGTCACTATAAAATCCCCTACTTGCTGCTTTACGGATGATTCTGTGGGGAATAGTGGATGTATTTCCATCATAAATGCCCATTAAGATTATTATTTACATATTTTTATTGTTTTAAAACCAATGTAGATACCAAGCCCTTAAGCATAGAGCCTCGTTCTGGTGTGGCGGCCATTTTTAAACATAGCGATCATCAATTACTGTAAAATTCCATAGGTGCTGTTCTACAGATGATTCTATGGTGAATAGTGGATGTATTGCCATAATAAATGCATATTAAGATTACCATTTGCAGTGTTTATTGTTTGATTATTTCATTTTCTAAGAAAAGCGAATTCTCTTAATAAAATTATAGACAATATGGCTGCCACAAGGCCTAAATGGAAGATTCAAAATTGCCAAATTTAATGTTTTTTTTACGATGAGCAGCTGTTAGCTGTCCTGTGTAAGTAGACTATCAAAAGGTACTGTTCAGAGCTTTTTATTTTATTTTTATTTGTAATCGTTGATTCACATGTTTCGACCATTTTTAGAGTTTTAGCTGGTATGTGTGCATCACACGTACGACACACTCACCAGATTTTGCAAACTATTGACCTAGATAGGCCCATAGCGGTCGTGGGGAGGGTATGAAGAGTTTGAGTGTGAGAACAGCGTGTCCCATGTTCTGCCAATGGATTGGGGGTTCTGGAGCAGAAACGTTGAATATTTGCAATATTCTGACATTCTTATTATCGTTTCTAAACTTTATAATTAGCCATTGACGAGTTTTGCAGGGCGTTCTTGCTCATAAGGCCTAACATGTAAAATTTTGCGGGACCGGGAATTTAACCCAATCTGTCACTCTTAAAAGCGTGTTCATCTACATTCATACCTAGGTCTACATACAAAAAACATAATAATATTTACTGAATAACAAATTTTTAAGTTTGAACGCTGAAAGCAATAACATTTTGGGTGAAAATCTCTTATATGTCCCCATAATTGTCCATGTTAGAGATTCATCATGTAAACTACGGTACAATTAGTACATTAGTGGCGCCATTTGGAATTTGACCACGTGGAGAACACGATCATATTGTATATTACTTTTGGCTAAATATATTACGTTTTATACATTGCTTTTCATAATTCATTTTACATACTGATCTTGTGTAATTTGATATAAATTTCATGATTTACAAATTAGTTCAAGATTTATTTCAACGTCACGTCAATGGTCTATTGCACGAATATAGATTCATGCCAATCATGACAGCCCTGCGCCCAAACAGAACTTGACGGAGTGGAAACCGTCGATCTGGCCTGAAACGACGTTTTTGGTCGTCTTCGCAAACGATCGGCTGGTTCAATTATACGGTTTCCACCCGACTAGAATTTATCAACAGCGCCACTGTCGTATGTAAAAAATGTGAAAGAGGCTCCCCACCTTACTTTTCCAAAATGTTTTTGTGTCGAGTTTGTCTTTGATTCGTTTCGGATATGTGTTCCTACATTCTTATCCGATATTTTGTGTTAACAAAATGTTTGTTTCGCTTCGGATATATGTAGGGAAGTTTGGAT
>LD342909.1:7169-29297 GCA_001465055.1 Ptychodera flava | reverse complement strand
TACGCTACTGAGCATTTTCAATTGACGTAAATCAAGGTCATGCCATCATTTTAGTGATTTAACTGATCCCCCACTTTTCAGGATCATCCGAGTCCTGGCTGCGCGGCACAGGCCCTTGGGTATTGCATTTTGGGAATGGCACTACCGGACCTGATCACTCGGCAGATCGTCCATGTAGCCGACACGAACACGAAGTGTGTGATCACTCGATCCTACTATTCCTAGCACCAGTATGGCATGGTGCTGATGGTGGTACACTGTTTTATATCTTCGGGATTTGGTATACCGCTATACTCTCAAGCAGGCTCTCTACATGCAGGCTCTCTCCATCAATGCGTGGACGCCCGGACGCCCATGATTATGATATCACTACAAATTTACTACGGGCGCTTGACACATCGCTTCGCAACGTATAACATGTTACTCCTGTGATTTGTACTGAGTGTGCTTTGCAGCGATAATGGCATATTTCGTTACTCGGGCTGTGTGCATCATCAGAACTTAACTACGCAGGTCATGAGTTATCCTAGATTTGGAAAGAACTTACCCTCAGGGCTATGGATCCTCCAGAATAGTCCCCGTTCGTTTCGAATGAAGGAATCGTACGACTGAACTGGAGAGATCAAAGGTCATGCTACTCGTATTTGCATGATGAGAGGTCGTGGTGAGGTCACGATACCTTGTTGGCACACCGTACTCGTGCATCCGATCCGTGAGTTGTCGTGAGAAGGTGTGAAGTAAAATCGTTTTCCCCGACCCCGATGGGTTTCCTTCCTTTACCACCCCAGTGCATATTATAGTTAAAAGAAAGGGATGCATGAATAATGTAAGGTAAATATCAACATTTTCACGTGATAATATTAACAACACTGTTAACACCATTTCCAATCTCGGGGTTCGATAAATTTGACTCGGTGACAGTGGAGTCACGGTCCCACCACAAATCGTGATACTAATTAGCACTGTAACCCCCCCCCCCCCTCTCACTGACGTTATCACTATCAGTGCCATGCCCACTTTGTCTATCATTAATATTTGTCGATACCGAACTATCCAATTCTCACTGAAGGGAGTCAGTGGTGTGCAGCCAGATATTTTGGGTTACAGTATGACATGCCTCATGGAGGTTTTTATCTCCGTGATCTGATTGTGAGTTCTTTTACTATACTTTCAAAAGTGCTGTTGTTATGGAATGCAATTGTATTGTATCATTGTATTGTATTTTGTATTAATTGTATTGTATTGTATTGTGTTGTATTGTATTGTATTGTATTGTATTGTATTGTATTGTAATTGTATTGTATTGTACTGTACTGTATACTGTCTGTATTGTATTGTATTGTATTGAAATTGCATAATTTCCCAACTATACAACTACAAGGCACTAGTAATGAAATGGTTTGGCCCTGGGATAAACTGCACTTTCCAGAATGATAAAAAGGACGCTTTGTAATGCCAGCATTTTGAATCAGCCCAGCAGGCTAGCCGCCCTTACACAGTGTCAAAGGTGTTCTCATTGCATCTGTATTACATCACTAACTTTCTCTATCTGTCTTTCAGAGACTGGTCCTCGTCTCCAAACATACTTTTCTCCCCAGTGGCGGTGATTGGACTCAGAGATGCCAAGATTAAATGGCAACCAAGATGGCTCGATATCTTCGATACTACGTCATTCGGAGAATGACTCCTCTTAGACTGTTTGTTCTCTGTGTCTTACTTTTCTTTCTCATGACAATACTGTCAATCACTGCAATGCAAAAGGTATGTCCTGGCTGCTTTAAACAATTGCAATTATGTTTGTTCTGGTATTCTTAAAGCCCCAGTAATGCTAACTTTTGATGATAATATGTAACCATTTTTATTTTGAATGTGAACCATAATTCCTTGTTCTTCTCCCCAAAGAATGTTGATATACACAGTATCCAGCTTGTCAAATCAGCCCGTATGGTTGTAAACTGCATTGCTATTGTTGAAAACTGACTTCTGGTCCGGACTAGAATTCAAATGTAAACAATAACCACACATTTTACACATATAGATGCTAAGCTGACAAGCTAAATAGTGGGTGTTTCAACATTCTTTGGGGAGTACTAGTAGAATAAGAAGTTGCAATTGATTTATAAAATAAAATGATGAAAAAATCATCGAAAGTTAGCATTACTGGGGCTTTAAAATACCTGCGTTTCTCTTACACAAATATCACAAAGTAATCCCAAAGGATTATAATTTGACAAAAAATTATAACTGTAGCAGTGCTACAGAGTATATGCAATTGCAAGACAACAAGATGCATATTGGACAATGAGCAAAAGTAACATAGATTCTAAAAACGTGCAAGATTTTCTTTGGATTCCTATCAGTGTTTGCCCCATATTTCTTGTAATAACATAGGCACAGTCCCTCCACAGTGTTGCTAGGGACTGTATTTTATGTTCTGAAACTTTTGGATCAATCTTGATTGACACAAAGAGATACAATGTGTGAACAGTTCCTTGTAGCTCTAAGGAAGATATAAAGTGAGGGTAGATCTTTTCTTGGAGAGGCATAATTAACATATAAAATTAATGATGGAAATCACATTGTACGTAATGGCAATTAACTTTCCCAGGTTTTCTTGGCTTGTAATTCAGGGCAGTTCATGTATTGCAATGAACTTGTAACCTGAAGTTGACTTTGGGTTTGGGTTTACAATAATTGAACAAAGTCTTGTGTATTTGAGTTGTCTGCTAGATCCTTTTTTTTTGTTTCATTCTTTCTTTTAGATCCAGCGTCAACACTCCCTCCACGAAAACAGAAGAAACACAGCACAGATGAAAGCAGAAGTTAGTCTGGAGCATCGTGAGATGGTCAGAAACTGTACAGACTCAGAAACAACAGAAGTTGTGTATTCTCAAATGATCAACAAAGATGTCCTTGGACAGGTAATTGGTGTATTGAACATGACACTTTTGATTCAGTTGCAAAGATAGTGAGATTAAACTTATTTGGTACAGTAATCATTTTTACACTCTACACCAACAATGTTCTCTCATAACTTTCACCTCAAGTGTATGCTAAGTCAAGACAAATATATCCTTTGAATCAAATTCAGGGCAATTCTAACAATATCTGCGAATGGTGGAAATTTCAGCAATTTAAAACCCAAGATTTTGCACGTAAAAAAAATTACACAAATTTATGAATCAAAAGATAGTGAATTCTATGCAATGATTTCTCTATGAGGAAAGCTTTTCCGAAAAACCTGCACATGCCAGACTGTATTCAGGACAATTTTAAGACTTCACATCCTACCCTATGGTTTTCTGCCAAACCTGTATGTTGACTCACATCATGAATTCTGCTATACTCTCCACCAATGTGGTGTCCTTTATTTTTATGCTGAATCAGTATACTTGTAACTTCCACATTTTTCAAAAATAATACCAACAAAAGTACCAGGAATAGCGTTGATCACGATATCAGGGTTGTTACTAAATATAGCTGCACACGAGCGACGTTCGGACAACGCTGCCTAAAATTCTGACAAACTTTGTTGTTGTATGCACGGCTATTGTTGCAGCTTTTAGTCTGAGCCATAATATATGAGCTAGCGTGACTTTTAGTAACCACTGTAACTCTACCAGGTTTTATTTTCGTCTTTTGTGCGGAAAATGCAGACAAATATTTATTTATACATATTAATGAGAGAAAAACATGACATCATTTGCGATCAGTGCTATTAAGTTTATCATTAGCTGCAAATCAGCTTTGCAATAAAACAAGCAGGGTTAAAAGAGCAAAGTTAGACAATCTTAGACATTAATGTTGTCATTTTTTGGGCCAAATAATGAAATATTTATGTTTTCAGTAACCAAATCTACAGACGTTATCTTGTATTTTGCATTTTAAAAAATTATACAAATTTTTGCATTTTTTTTGATAGATCGCACCCTGGTAAAAATAAAAATGAAAAAACTTCCTGAGGGACCTACAATAGTTCCTCAAGACATGTTCACAGAGATACACATATTTTTTATTTTGACCTTATAACCATTCAAGATCTGGTTGACATCTTGAAACATGCTAGAAGAGCGTTCGATAAAACCTTATTGGTATAACCCTCTGTATGCAGAAAACCCTGAAACAAAAGCAATTATATCATTATTGATGTTTAACAGAAATAAATGCAAATATGCTATTATTATCCTTTTTAGTCCCCATGGACAACGTCCGGGGGGAACTTATAGGTTTGGTCATGTCCGTGCGTACATGCGTGTGTCCATCCGTTCACGCAGATATCTCAGAGCTGCCTGGAGCGATTTCATTCAAACTTATTACAAGGATTATTACCTATGTCATACATATGCACGTCAATTGGTTTTGTTATCCGATCCAATATGGCTGCTTGGCGGCCATTTTGTTTCCTGTATTTGATGTCGGTGCGTACGTTCAAGCAAATTTCTCAGTGATGCTGGGAGCGATTCCATTCAAACTTGGTACATTGATTACTCTATCTATTATACATATGCACATTGATTTTTGTTTTGATCTGGTCTAAAACGGCTGCGTGGCAGCCATTTTGTTTCCTATATTTGATGACCACGCGTCCGTTCACGTAAATTTCTCAGCGATGCTGGGAGCGATTGCATTGAAAGATGGTACATATATTAATCCCTGTGTCATGTATATGCACGCCGATTTGTGTAATGATCCGATCAAAAATGGCTGTGTGATGGCTTTTCTATTTGTTGTATTTGATATCCATCCACAGGGTCTCCAGGATTCATCCAGAGGGGATCAAGGATGGCAAATTAAGAGATGATAAAGAATAATGCTATGTCCATGCATAGGGGCTGATGAATGCAGATATCTCAGATATCCTGAGCCAATTCTTTTTAAACTCAGTACAAGGATACTACACTATGGCATACATATGGAGGTCCATTTATATTGGTGTGGTATGCATAATTAGTGCTAATTTGCATAATTTGTGATTAGAGCGCCGTTTCTGGTACGACTGTGCCAAATTTGATGAAACTTTGTACAGATTTTTTTCACACAGAGTTTTAATATCACACATTGACATATGTCAGTATTGCACAAATTAATTGCTTTTTTGCATATTTGATGAATTTTTATAATTAGGGTGATGTCTAGGTGATGAAATGTGATACAGTGATACAGGTGATAATCTGTCAGTGTTATAATTGAATGAAAAATGATTTGCAACAAGCGATTGATTAATTACTACTTGAGTCAATTTTTGTAATTAGGGTGGCAGCCCAGATTGGTTTTATGTTTTCACCACCATGGAGCTCATTCTTGGCCATTAAGCCTCATCTGTATTGCAGTATTTTTAATAACAGACCCAGTCAATGAAAAGGACTCTATCCTCACTCTCCGAGGACCTGAAATCAAATTACCAATTAACAAGTGGGGACTGTGTCATCAACGATGACTCGTCAAGTCTGAACCTCAGAGGGGTAATTCAGATGTGCGACCAGAAAGGTCAGGTCTGACAAGGTCAATAATAAAGCGTTATACAAAAGCAAGTATTTTCATACAAAAATTGATTTTCTCTCTACAATACAGGATCTGTTCAACATCAGAACCAACAATCTGGATGCCTTGAAGAAGATCTGCAATGCACTTGAAGAGTGTAAAGGTTTTAATACCAATGGCTGGTTGAAAAAAAGCGTCTTACAAGTTGTCCATGGACAAACTGATCTTTACATCAAAGAAATTGGACTAGTTAGTGATACGTTCCTCTCTTTCATGTATGGTGTATCCACTATCTGGTGTTTGATTTGTCTTGAAGAGTATCACGTACCCATTTGCATCGACTGAATCCACATCGTTTTTCTGATTGACACAACCTGTTCACCCCAAATCCCTGTAAACAGGTCCACAATCACCTTTGGTAACAATAACTTTGGGTCAAACTATGGTGGTGAAAGGGTGAAGGTAGAGGGTTCAGTGATGTATTCTAAATTACCGCACTCTGAGATTGTGCACTTTGACCTGAAAGAAAGAAGTGTCCTGGAGGGCACTTCACACATACATGCATCTTTCAAATACCGTATCAGCTCTCTACCACGTCCATACAGCCTTGATTTTTTCCATACCAATTTCCAAAAAGTAAGTTATAACCATGTCATTGAAAAACCATAGGATAATATATTGACCAAAGTGGCCATCAGAAGGGTTTTCAGACACAGTCCCAAATTTTGTTTCCAATGCACACAACTGTCTGCACAAATGTAGCGTTTCTCAACATCTGTATCAGCCCTTGCAAGATTAAAAAGCACCTTATAGCCAGCTTTCCAGTCTGACAACATACTTCTAACAACCAATTTTCATGTAACCAAAGTGCATGGCCTTCCCACAGATATTATGAATCACATAATTGGAGGAAATACTTACCAAGCTCCTTGTCTTTCAACAGAATATTCTAGACTTGTACACAAACAAAAAACAAATACTCAGAAGAACTTACGAAGAAATGACCAAGAAACTGAAGATATATATCTATGATATCAGCACGAATATGAAATCTTTCAAGGACTCTAAACACGGAGTGGAAAGCATGTTTACTGAACTATTGGTGCAAAGTTCATTTGTAACTAAGGTAATGAGATTAGTATATTTTGGATATGTAGAGAAACAGAAGAAAATGTTAAAAAAAGCAATCAAACTGAATATTCCAGTATTCTTGAAATGGACTATCCTGGGTACAGTAATTTTTGAAGGAAGTTCACGAACGTAACAGAACGCTGATAGTGTTGGAATCTTCATGAAGAAACAAACCTGTGTTGTGAAGGTAGTTTAGGCGCTTTAAATAAAATTCTTTGTTTGCCGTCCGCATGCTAGTAGGTTTTCAGAGAAAATTAGGAAAACAAACACAGTGTTAACACTATTACAAAGGAAATTAATATTTTTCCAAAATAAACCAAATAAATAATGAGCTTATGTTAATACACTTGTGTTTTTTGTCAGTGTTGTTCTTTTCTCTGGCTGGCTGGTAGGTTTTTCAAAAATCCAAGGATGGCAAACAAAGAATTTACTCTATATGGCCTTATGTTCTTTTTCACAGTAGTATTTTTTTGCAAAAACTTGATGCCTCCCTGAAGCGGCCATCCCTATGTTGATGATTTTTAACCCATTTATCTCAGTGATTTCCTGTCTCAGAGTGAAGCTCATTGCTCAAAAGTGGGTACAGGATTTTCAAAATTACTGGTGATACATGTATTTTGTGTTTGTATATTCATTGAGTCATATTCCTACCCTTTTTGTATTACACAAAGCTGTCTTAATCTGCCAAGTATAGCAAAGCAAGGCAGGAAACCAACAATGTAAGGCTCTTGTTCCAACATTTATATTTGTTCACTTAGTTCAATAAAATTAATAAGTTTGCAGTTTGAAATATTATTAACATTGGTTTTGTCAAGATAAAGGTGCTCTAACTCTTATTTCAGTAGTGTATTAATTTATCTTGTTTAAGGTAGTATGCGCCTCGAAAGTGAAAGACTTAAACTTTTGCTCAAACTTTCCTCGAGGATCTTTCAACCATTCTCTTTCAAAATCAAGAATAAAAATCAGGGGTTACTGTGCAAATTTTGGTGCTGGAGAAACAAAATACCCAAGATTTACCGATATTGGAAATTCAAAATGGCCGCCATCCCTGTGTTAACTCTATGAAGAAAAATAAAATTTTTGATTTTAAAAAAACTAAGACGGTGAAAGTTTTTCTTACTCCAAGGGCTTCAAAATGAGCCTCTACGAGTGGTAGATAGGAAAAGATTTGGAAGAGTTTGAGTCCAAATGTCTGTCCCCGAGGCACATTCTACCTTAATCGATCATACCAATACCAAGTTGAAATTAATCTTGTTTAAGCTATCATACATCTAATCTTTTGGCTAAACCATTCTGTAGTAAGTAGTAGATATTTCACACTAAGTTCATAAGGTTATATTGTCAAGAGTGTACTACCGGTATATATGTAGACTGTGATTAATATATTTATAATATTCATGTCATGTTTCATGTAAATGGTTTGATTTTCAGTCTGTGAAACAACATATTTGCTCTAAGTCTTAAATGTATTCCATAATCCTCACGCTGATCCATCTTAAATCCATAATGCTTGTAATCTGACATGTAGGATCCCAGCAAAGCCACTTTCTTCTTCATCCCTTCCCGCTGCTCTGCATACCAAAACTCCGTGTCAGATGGCAAACGAGGACGGAAAGTTGCTGGGAATACCATGAGGAGTGTTGTTCTGTACATCAAGCAAAGGTAAGACTAGCCAACTGTATTCGCTGACATTTTATATTAACCCTTTGAGTGCCAAAGTCAAGTTTTGCCGCCCTTATAAAATGCAACCCTGACAATTTTTTTCTGATTTTTTCCAAAATTTTGACCAAAAGCTGTAGCCAATGAAAAGTAATGTCAATTTGGTTCAAAATTGTCAAAAAAAATTCAATAAATTCATAAAAAATTGGTAAAATTTTACGCACAAATTTTGGCGGGAAATTTACAGCACTCAAAGGGTTAAAACTCTCAGTCTGGTATATATCCATTTTAAATTTGATTCATTCATCATGGCTGCACTATGATTTGAACAGGTTGCTCTGAAAAGCTTACACATAATGAGATTGCCAAAAGACAATCCATCGAGAATCTGAACTTGCCGATAAAGGATAGAATATGCTTGGAAAATTTAAAGTGGGAATCCTCAATTCCAGATTCTCCCATTCTGTTAGTGCGTTTACATTGACTGTTTTATTGCATTTAATCCGTTTTACTCCTTTGAAATTTCTGTTTGGTTTATCAATTTGTTAATTCAGAGATAAAGCTGATAAAATCCAGCCCAGCTGAATTCATAGAAAAACAAATCAGTGCTTTTTTTTGTCTTTCAAGTTTTTATAAGCATAGGGTAAATTTTTAGCTCATATTTGGTATGTGTATAAATACCAAAAAAGAGCTTATATGGTGAGTCGGTGGTGTCTGTATGTTTTCAGTAACTATTTCTGTGACCAAAAAAGTGACTTATACATACATATCGGATGCCTATTGATCAAGTAAAAAATACCCCTGCCAGTAGCGTGAAGTGAACTCGAAGAATTAGTATTCAAACCTTGCATTTTTATGATAGAGTAGTCTTTCTACCATAGTTTAAAATATCAAGGACAAGAATATGGGTATGGGTGAGTTTATCGCAATGAAATAAAACCTAGCCTTGAAATTAGAATTTTAGAATTGCTATTAAAAATGAAGAAATATAAGTTATGTTTGTACTCTTAAAAATTTTCAAATATTTTCATCAATGTTTGCCACGATGCAAAGCTGACTGAATGCTTTTTAACATTACCAAGCTATCCATACTGGGACGCCAGTCTTGGCAGTGACCATTTCTACATATGCGGTCACAACATGGGCAGTGAAGTGGCGAGGCAGGCTCACCAAGACCTTTGGAAGAACGCCATCTCATTGGTCAACACGGCTGACTACCAAGATGAGCACTTCGTCCCTCACAAGGTAAGATACTGGTCAGTCGGTACTCTTTGATGGTCAAAGGGCAATGTTGGCAGAAAATGCATCAATCAGTACTTGCTTTAACTGCAGTATACCCCCACTTTCCTGTAAACAGATCCACAATTAGCATTGGTAACAATTGATTTTGGCTAAACCATGTTGGTGGAAAGGGTGCGTTTACAAATTAATATTTCAATGATGATCCAATGTTGCATAGTCATATGCTTGGATCATGCTTTATACTTGCTGCAATGCTATAGACAACTTTCGGCTGCAAATTTAGGTGGCTGGGAAAGGTGGGACCACCAAAATGGCAGGAGAGAGCTGTTGGCTATGAAACTCTACCAAGCTTTACTATAGCAATTTCATCAACCTACACTTTACTAAAGTAATATCATTAATGAATTCATGACTCTCCTCCTATTTTATTGACATCCATGACAGGACATTTCATTGCCACCAAATCTTGGTCATTCACAAATCATTCTACCAGAGGTTGGTAAAGGTGGTAGGGACAGTAATCCTACATTGAGAACTACACTAGCATTCTTTGCTGGTACGCTAGATAGGCAAGTACCCTATTCTGATATGTTTCACCTTTCCATCAACGCTGCCCTCTTTCAAGTCATCTGGATTATTCCTTTGTTTTCCATTATGAATATCTGAACTCGTGAATGTTCACATTATTTGAGCTGTAATTTTTCAAGATGGGAACGTTTTTTCAAACATGTTATTCCCATTTTAAGGCAGACATTTCCCTTCATTTTCCATATGTCTCTAACCTGTGTCATCGCGATGGTGATGTTTATCTCCTTTATAATAATTAAAACCATCAACAAAGAGTGTTCTAAAAGTATTGACCAAGTACGTTACACAAAAGTTCAGAGTGTTAGTTAGTTCAACCTAATGTCAATAGTCTGATATAATTTTCAGATCCAATTGCTGTAAAATATTGCTAGTGTTAATTTGTTGTATAATTTTTCACAAAAAACATGAATTTTTGTGGATTTGTTTGTTGCAAGTACATGATTTGGTATCCTGTAATTTACAGAGGTCAACTGCGCCCAGCATTTTACAAGTTATGGTCCAAGGACACCGAGTTCAAGTTGATAGATGGAGTTTTGAGTGATGATAATTACAAACGTCATCTGCTTACTAGTAAATATTGCTTAATTCTCAGAGGACAAAAGGTAGGGGTACATTTGTCTTCCTGTGTCATTTTATCTACAATGGAGTTGAACAACCAAGTGCCCTAATGATTGTATATACCCTGTCATGTGAAACAATTCGATGTTCCCAGTACCATGTAATAGTGTAATAGCTTTGCCTTCATTCATATTATTAAGGTTGACACAAAGGCAAACAATAACAGAAATAAGTGTTATCTGCTAAATTTGGAATGGAAAGATCATCTCTTTGATATTATTATTTGGAAGTGATATAACATGAACTAAAGTGTCTATGTTTTTAATCTTATCCGCAAGGTTTGGAGTCCCAGACTGATGGATGCTGTGTGGTTTGGTTGTGTTCCGGTCATAATTGCTGATTACTATCATCTACCATTGCAAGAGGTGGTTGATTGGAACAAGATGGCCGTCATTATACCAGAGTCTAAGGCAAGAGGGAGACATCCGTTTGTTCTTCTGTCTTCATATCTAATTGGCTAAATGACGGCTTATGGGTGATGTTCTACTTCCAAAAAGTTGATAATTTATTCTGTCCAAGGGTGTTAATTTCACACCATACAAAGCCTCCTTTACGAGAAGCATGCAAATTTAATAATGATGGCATTACTATCATACACACGCTAACACTCATAACCCTGTATTCTCTCATTGAATAGTTAAAGGTATCACAGTGGGCTCTTTCAATTTTCTCTTCTCAGATTGCTGATGTCAAGCAAATCTTGACATCTATATCTTTGAAAGAATTGTCCAAGAAACAAGCTGCACTGGCCCAGAATTATGCTTTCCTGTCCTGGAACAACCCACCAAAGCCATATGATGCATTTCATATGGTATTGTATGAACTATGGAATAAAAGACACGTCATCAAATACAAGCAGTGACAGAGATGAGAAGATAAATCCAAGAATTAGGAGTTGAAATTCTTCTTTAGAAAAGGGACATTACATCACAAACTTTCAGAAAGTCAGCATTACGGTTTCTTAAAGCCGCACTTTTCAATCCCAGGTTCTCGCATTAGTGGAGTTCTCCTCCTAGTCAAACACTTGGCCAGTACAATGTTTGATTTCTATAACATTAATTACACAAACTGATCTCAACCTTTTGTCACCTTTTGCTAATCCTGCAAACAGAGTTTATACAAGCGTTTGGTTGACGCTTGGTTCAAATTGCCAACGGTCATTGATTCCCAAACACAAACGCTCGAATTTCCTAAAAATTGTCTTCCAGTCACATTAGACTTTGAATATAAGCACAGAGTTCGATCAGCAGCAACTTCGCGCTGACCGCTTAGCAGTCTGTCTGCGTTTTTGCGGCCGGGAAAAACTAAGAAGTGGCATTTTCTGGAGCGTGTGCCTGCGTGCTGCCTGTTTGGTGTCCACTTACACAGTGAACGCCGCCATACCTTGGCGTCCTTTTAAAGGGAGGCTCCGCCTTTAAATTTCTGCCAAATTCCATACTATGCAAAATGGATTATTTAAATCCATGATATTTAACCCAGAAATCATGTTATTTTATTCACTTTCCACCATCGAAATTTAGGCCCAGCCAACTTGTGTAGAGAAGTTCTTGAATTCTGGCATTCATTGCCACCTTTGTGTGAAAAAGTGCCAGCAATAGGGGTCACCCTAATGGTTGTGAGCATGCTGTCAGACTGCTCCTACCAGCAGCATAGAATTAGTGAAAGTCTGTGCTAGTTACATATTAGTATTTGATAAAAAATGTTTTGTGGTGCTGACCATAGTATTACAATGAAGTGTGATATGTATATTTATAGTAAGATTTTTAATATTGACCACTGACTGCAGAGAATTTACAAACATAAGGTGCTATATTCAGATTAAAAGATGTTTATCACCCGAGAATGCCAATATTGATATAAATATTTGTGTTCCACTAAGAAATTTATTTACAAAAAGCATAAAATGTATGCTATTGTCGCTGTATTGTAATTTTACAGGGAATGGGTGTATAGGATAATATTGATTAGTTTTATACATCTACGGTAAGCTACTTAAATTATTATATGTAGCACATACTCTCAAGTTGATGTTACTCAAGAAGTAGGATCTACAATAAAAATTTTTGTCGAGAAGCTCAGTGTATCATTACCCTTAATAAATCTAGTTCTAAACACAGTATAGAGTTGAAGTTGGTAATATAGCTTTCCTCACAGTTCATGTGATTGTCAGACTTGGACATCTGCATGAGCCATGCATTAAGTTTACAATTAAAGAAATGGTGTTACACAAGGCATTAATACTTGTAATTTATCAATCTGACCATACAGCATTCTGAAGTACCGATCAGTAATTCCTGTAATGTTTTCTGAAAGTTTGACTGGAATTTTATCAAAATTTCGAATGGTCAGTAACTGTCAAAAAAAACTCAAGGTAAGTTTATTTATTGAGAAGTTTCAAGAATGGATAGCATGCCCTCCTACCAGTCTGAATAATTTTGCCAAATAGCCACTGGGCTTCTTTTAGAAGGCTGAACAATAAAACACTAGAAGTCCAGTATAAGTGGAGATCTACAGACATGGATGGAACATGTTGTGGTGAACTCAACAATTCCAAAATTGCAGTATGTTCATGACATGTTCCCATGCCTTCCTTTGTAATATTTTTTTAAAAATTAATTTTCATATGTTTGTATCTATCTGATTTGACCATTATACATTGTGTCTATTCTTTGCTGACTTTAAACTAGGCTTTTAAGAGTAAAGGGTAGCAGCTGAATACCAATGGTGTGCAATACATAGTTGCTGTATGTAACTGCATATATGTGGGTCTCACAGGACAAAGGGATAGTTTTACAGACGCAAATTTTTATACTTTCCTTGCCTGCTGGTGGTGTGAACTCATTTTTTTTCTTTTCCTTTGTTTAAAGAGCTTGTTTTTATCTTGTTTATGTGAAAATAGAAAATATTATTTTTCTGCCACAGTGTTAACACAGGTTGTACCAGTTGGTGGCCATTTTGAATTTTAGACATCTGTAAAATAAGGTACTTTGATCTTGTAATCCCAAAATTTTCCTGGTGAAACCAGATATTTATTCTTAATTGTCCATGAGAATAGTTTAAGTTTTGAGTTTTCTCAAGGAATGTTTGAGCAAGTTTAAAACTTTCTGTTTTGAGGAAGATGGAACTACACATTGTTGTCACGCAGTGCAAGCTCATATTTCTCTGTGCAAACTCCTCACTTCTTCAAATGCACTTTTTCATTGACAACCTAGAGTACTTCACCATATATTCCTATGTATTCATTTTTACATCGAAGTTTTCTTGTAATAATTTGAAAAACTGTAGATGACACAATAGAGGTGCAATTAAAGAATTTTAGTATGTATTTGTAATCTTATTTATTTTGTTTTTGCATTTGTTTGGACCTGGTGTCTGTTGACATATTGTTGAATGAATAAAAGTGTACACCGACTGAAATCAGGATGACCATACCAGTACAATATATATTATTGCTTGAATACATGGGTTTATGTGCCTGAGAATAGGTGACAATTTGCCCAACCCTAGGATGGCAAATTGTCTCCTGCAGAGTATTCAGGCAATAATATTTTTATTACATTTCTCTTCATAGTCAATGTTATATGACATTTAGTTAAATGCAGGGCATTTTCAAACAATTTTTAATTATCGACCAGCATCAAACAAAAGTCAAAATAGGAGTGAGCACATGGATATTTTACGTCTAGCATTAAGCATCTACTCCAACGTCAAAAAACATTGAAGGGCTTCACTGCACCGGGTAACCATGGAAACCGGTCAGTACATCATTCACCAGCCAACTTATACCCCAGATGTTCCTATTCAAATCAATGCACTGATTTGCACTCACATCAAGGCATGTAATAATGTTCAACCTGGCACTTTCAAGATCACTGTCATGTGTTAAAAGTAAAATTCTACACAACACGGCCAGATCCACAAGTAAAAATTGTATGAATATTCAAGTTTTATTTCAAAATTGTAACGTCAATATTTTTGTCCAAAAAAAAATGTATCACATCTATTTCTAAATTACTAACATGATGTAATGTTTCACAAACAGTCGACATGATTCTTGAAAAATCTAAATTTTATCTTCTGTCACATTATCAGCGTCTAATTAATTTTTTAGAGCTGTACATAATTCACGGGTGTACATGAAAAAAAACAGCTTGACGATTAAGCGCTGTAATACAGTGTGGAAATTTAGTTGTTGTACGATAAAACCTGAGGTCTTTGATGATTCAGTTAGGACATATTGTTACAAGTAGACTAAGTTTGTGAGCATTTTTCGCACAATTGCCTCAAAAATGGGAAAAAGCAGGCATCAAGCGATGGTTGTTTGAATAAAATGCTAACGCTCAGCTGTTCCCAGCACTGTATTAGTTTCATATCACATGAAAGCAGTAAAGGAGTATAGAAATAGACTGCAAATTGGTTTTCTCTGACAAGTAATTTTTTACAGAATAGTTAGTTCACCATGTTATGTTTATAACAACAGAATATCTGAATAATGCATGTCTGTTTTGCAATGAAGTGGTGACATTTGTTCATTGTAGTACACATGATAAGTAATTATTGTTTTCAAGCATTCTAAATAATAATTTCATGACAAATACACACATTGCTACATTGTAATTGCAGCAAAATATCTTATTGTCAAAACTGTTTGTTTGAAAAGACTGTATCAAAGTCTGGCCTGACACTAAACTCCACAGCAAATGATGGGGACAATGTCCAAGTATGTACTTTGTATGGAAACAGTGGACTACAGACTTTGTAGTTTCGTTAGTATCGTCTGCAGAGGGATCATTGTCCTGTGATAACTGAATATATATGGCTAGTTTTGAAGCATTTAGGAGTAAATTTGCACTTTGTAATAACGTAAAGGTTATCAGAAATATTTTGCTATCAAAAAGGTTTTAAGGAACCACTTGATTTCAGTGATGCATAAATGCTCATATTTGTCTGTGGCTATCTCCCTCGGCGTCCTCGCATGGAATCTCGGCCATTGCCGTTACCTCCCCGTCCCATGCCGCCTCTCCCTCTTCGTGCTCCCATAGGGGGCGCTAATCCTTGAGGCATGGGCTCGTAGCCACCTCCATTACCAGCTTTGAAGTGCTGCTGTTGGTTGTTGTTCACTGAAAAGTTCACAAAACAAAAGGGAAATTTTTGAGTTGACATTGAGTTTCTGGATTTAATATCAATAACAACTTCTATCAGTTTTGAGGCTATTAGTCCAGTCAATCTACGAGATTTTGGCACCTAACCCACCACAAATTGCAACAGAATTTTTTTCTTCAGAATGCATTTTAGAGAGGTACCCAGAACAACATATTAAAAGTTTACTCGAATCCACCTTGGGGAAATATGCCTAATTTGCATAAATCAAATATGGCGGCCAACCATCCGACAAAATAACATAATTGGCCATAAATCACATGTTAAACAAGCTATTTCAGTGATTTCAACGTCTTAGGCTAGTTATTTGGCTCGGAGAATCATTTTGGAGATATAATATTTCATATACGCACTTAATTAATTTGCATAATTCCAATATGGCTGCCAGCATTCCTACAAAAGACATTTTCGGTCATATACCACGTATTAAACCAGCTATTTAAGTGATTCTAAAGCTCAAAGTATCTTTCTTTGGCATGGGCAAAAGATTTTCGAGATGCTATGATTTGCATAGGTACTTCGTTAATTTGCATAAATCCAATATGATGGCCAACATACCTACAAATGACATTTTCTGTCATATACCGCGTATTAACCCTTTGAGCGCCAAAGTCTATTTTTGTCAACTTTATAAAATGTACCACAGTCATTTTTTCTGCTATTTGCCAAACTTTTAATAATAAACTGTAGCTGATGAAAAATGATTTCCATTTGGTCCAAAATTATGAAAAAAAAACATACAGACAGGTTTACAGAAATTGGTAAAACATTGCATAAAATTTTGATGTAAAAAATTACAGCAGTCAAAGGGTTAAACAAGCTATTTCTGTGATTTCAAAGTTAAAAGTATATTTCTTTGGCATTGACAAACCATTTTCAAGATGCAATGATTTGCTTAGGTACTTCGTTAATTTGCATAAATCCAGTATGGTGGCCAACACACCTACAAAAGACATTTTTTGTCATATACCACGTATTAACCCTTTGAGCGCCAAAGTCTATTTTTGTAAACTTGATAAAATGTACCACAGTCAATTTTTCTGCTATTTGCCAAACGTTGATAAAAAACTGTAGCAGATGAAAAATGACATCCATTTGGTTCAAAATTATGAAAAGCGTACAGAAAGGTTCACAGAAATTGGTAAAAATATTGCATTAAAACTTTGATGTACAAATTACAGCAGTCAAAGGGTTAAACAAGCTATTTCTGTGATTTCAAAGTTAAAGGTATATTTCTTTTGCATGGAAAAACGATTTTTGGGGTGCAATGATTTGCGTTGGCACTTTGTTAATTTGCATAAATCCAAAAGGGCGGCCAAAATACCAACAAAAGACATTTTCTGTCATATTTCATGTATTATACAATTTATTTCAGCCATTTTGAAGTTTAAATATATTTCTTGAGCATGAAGAAACGCCTTTGGCGGTTGAATTTTTTTAAGAGACACTTTGATAATATTCACAAATTATATATGGCTACCAAATTAATACCCAAATAGCTTCTAATATAAATAGGGTTATGGTAGAGTTTTTAGCAATAGGAATATTAAGAAAAAAACTGTTAAGAAGGCACTGCACCCAACACAGGGTATTTTGCTCAAATTTTTTTTTTGCCAATATTCATCGAATTTTGATTAATTTGTTAACTCAAGATTCAAAATTGGTTAGGTCCAACTTTTAGCTTGGCAAGCAGTCGTAAGTTGCATGATATAGAAGTATTAATGTTTGCAAATGTATGCAAATCACCCAATTTCCTGCTTCCCTTTTATCCAAATTTTAAGATTTCAAAGAATTTAACTCCAGTCTTGCTGGGTCAAACTTTCTGAAATTTTCACATTATGTTCTTTAAATGCTATATAACAAAAAGACTATTTTGATTTGCAATAAAATTCTTACATTTTGAATAAGAGGCATTTTTATTTTGCTAATCATGATTTTAAGCACTTTTTTGAGTGTCAGTCTTTCAGCCCATGCCACTTCAGAATGAGGATAGATAATGAAAAATAAAATTGTGGTTTTTTCTACATATACTGTCAAGTTTCAAGTGGAGTATTACATTTCACAAAATAATTTCTATCGGTTTCCTTGTCATCTTAGACAAGAAATATTCCTTTGAATAAAACTGTGTTGGCAACGTGCAGCTCCATTTTATGTCCTTGAACATTTATTTTTAAAATGTGGAAAATTTACTTACAATAACGATCCATTTAAGAATAAAAGTTTATTTTACTAGGTGTCTGTGATACCTGAATTTGTTAAAATACTCCATAAATATATTGTATTTTGAAAAGGGTGTTAAAGCGAATTTGGTAGACTTACATATCTGACTTCCGAACAGATTAAAATATGTATATGTTGATGTGCGTTTATTATTGAGATGTAAGAAAGTCATGCAATTTTAATTATTTTGCGATTTCTCTATATATGACAACCGTTAATGATTGATAGTTGTCTAATAATAATCTCTTTCTGAATATTACATTGGATTCATTTGTGTACGGCATTATTTGTGATTTTTATAGGTGCTTTATACTCTACAGTGTCAAAACATGTAACCTTTAATGTTTACTGTTTTAAAAATGTCGCGTCCAAAATCTTTAGTTTTTAATTTAGACTGAACTCCCTTCTAATGGACGAGTAAATCTTTGTACATCCCCCTAGATGATAGGCAATAAGTCATCACATATAACAGCAAAAATACAATAAATATAAACACAACAAAGATAATAAAAACGCAGAAACAAAAAAATAATGTGACTAAAAATAACAAATGACACAATACAGACAAATTAAAGCTTAGCGTTGTTGCATAAAATGTCAGACTCATAAAAACTTGATCAACAAACAAACTCAGAAAAATTGAAAACTGCATGCTTAGCAAACATTTAAAATTAATTCAAACAACTCATCAGCCCAACAGAATCCATCTGTTACACAATATAGACATGTACCCCGGACATGTACATCTGGAAAATGACACTTGGAAAAACAAATCATGATGTACTTGTTTGTATTGTGTAATAGTTGGATTCTGTGTTTTGATTAATTGTAAGCCTTTGCTAAAGCATGCAGTTTTCAGATTTTGTGAGTTTTTGTATCCATAAAGTTTTTATGAATCTGACATTGTTTGCAATAGTGATAAGTTTTAAATTGTGCATATTATGACATTTCTTTTATTTTGGTCATATCATTTTTCTGGTTTTTTTAGCTTTGTTGTGTTAATTCTATTTTTGCTGTTATGTGTGATGACTTCTTGCCTATCATCTAGGGGATCTTACAAAGATGCACCCATCCATAAGAAGGGGGTTCAATCTAAATTAAAAACTAAAGATTTTGAACACGTCTTTGTTTTAACAGTAAACATTACAGATTATATGTTTTGACACTGTACAGTGTTAAACACCAATACAAATTACAAAAATGCCATACACAGATGAATCCAATGTTACATTCTAAAAGCGAATATATTATTCAGAAGACTAACAATCATTAACAGTCGTCATATATAGAAAAATCAAAATTTTAAAAATAAATGTCCAAAGACTTAACAGTTTCTTCTTGAAAGATTCCTAGTGCTAAAAACTATATCAAACCCTTATTTATATTAGAAGCTGTTAAGCAATATGGCAGCCATATTTAATTTATGCAAATTATCAAAGGGCCTTTATAAAAATTGAACCACTAAAAGTGTTTGTTCATACACAAGAAAAATATTAAAACTTTAAAATCACTAAAATAGCTTGTTTAATGCGTTGTATATGACAGACAATGCCCTTGTAGGAATGTTGACCACCATATTGGCTTTATGCAAATTAAAAAAGTGCCAATGCAAATCATTGGATCTTGAAAATCGTTCGTTCATGCCAAAGAAATATACCTTTAACTTTAGAATCACTTAAATAGCTGGTTTAATACGTGGTATATGACCGAAAATGTATTTTGTAGGAATGTTGGCCGCCATATTTGAATTATGCAAATTAATGAAGTACCTATATAAAACATTATACCTCAAAAATGATTCCCCGAGCCAAATAACTGGTGTCAGACGTTGAAATCACTGAAATAGCTTGTTTAACATGTGATATACGGCCAATTATGTAATTTTGTCGGATGGTTGGCCGCCATATTTGATTTATGCAAATTAGGCATATTTCCCCAAGGTGGATTCGAGTAAACTTTTAATATGTTGTTCTGGGTACCTCTCTAAAATGCATTCTGAAGAAAAAACTTCTGTTGCAATTTGTGGTGAGTCTAACCCTATTTTGACTGGACTATATAACTATATGGTACATTCCTTAGCAAATGAATGTGAAAAAAAATCAATTTTCTACTGTTGTTAACACTTTTACAATTGCAATTATCAATCATTGTGATGTTATATACATGTCACAATGTCAATAAAGTGACGCTGATAACAAAACTAAACTGAGCCATAGTTACCGGTTCTGGGGTCCATACCAGGGGGTGCTGCCCCTAGTAGCCCTGGTCTGCCCGATGGTGGTCCATTGTTAGCACCTGGTCCTTGTTGACTTTCATCCATGAGCTGTGTGGGCGAGTTGCTGCGCTGTTCATTTTTCATCTTGTGTGAAATAAATTATCAATTTATAAAGTGAATACAGAGAAGGAACATACAATTATGAATGAAGAAACAGGATGACTACCTGTGTTTAAATTTATCACTGACAATCAGACATGACATAGAGAGAGAGAGAGAGAGAGAGAGAGAGAGAGAGCGCTTATGCCACCTGTCATTCTAACAGCAAAGATTACAGAATCTAGAAATGCACCATGTTAAGGAAAGAACTCCAAACTAAAAATTCCATTCATCTTATTTTAAACTGAGCTGAGAACTCAGTATACAAAGACAGTAGCATGGTGTCTACACCTACCCCTTTGACCTGGGTCATGGCTACAAACTCAGGATTTGGCTCGCTCATATTGGGAACTTCTGAAAACACCATACAAAATCTGAAACAAGAGCATAACAGTTGTTATAGTTATGTGTCATGACATTTAATAATACCAATACTACTCAACATTGGCAAGCAACACCTTCCAACTCCTCCATCCTGGTTTACAATGCAGGTTGATAAAAATCAGATAAAATCCAGGAAGATAGAGTTTGAATTTATTGCTATGTCTTTCACTACTACATCACATCTATTATAATAAATAACTTGAACAATAATTTTGGTCCAATATGATGTTCAGTAAACCATTCCACATCAACAGATTTATACACTGACGATGTTTTGTTACATATCTGATTTCAAAAGATTTACTTTGGTGGTACCTGCTACTGAGCTGACAGTACATACAACAACTAAATTGTAGGAAAATGCAGCTGGCTTTTTCTAGGTCCATACTTCAACATTTTATCAAGCTGACCAGTGCAAACATTGACCTTGTCCACAACAACAGGTTAAAAAAGTTGTACATACTCTCCAATTCTTTGTAACTCCCCTCCTCTGCCAGTATATAAAGTAAGACATCCTTTCCACATTGATGCATACCTGTACAAACAAAAATAAATATCTGAACATTTGAAAGCGGGAAAGAAAGAGAGTGTATTGTTATGTTGGATAATTTTGATTACAATGATTTAGCTACTGTGTACAACTACAATTTCAATTGACCCTGTATCACCGCATGGATCGCCTTAACATTTTACCACTTTAGTCTACAATGAACGGTGAAAGTTTAAAATGTGAATGGCTATATTACACTTCTGAACAAATTTCATTGACAGCATTTAAATAATTTGTAAATTGGAGAAACCACAACAAGGCCAAATTTATAAAACACATTGTAGCCTGCCAATTTCTTTGGAAACAAAGAAGATTATTGACCATAAATTCTTATTAAGTAAGCATTTGAATTTTACAACAATTTGAAAAATCAAATCAAGAATTCATTCTTTCTGGCAACATATCGATACTGCATAAATCTCTTCTGTCCCTCCCCTAAATTTCAAAGCACATAAACTCAAACCTTTCCACCACCAAGGTTTGGTCCAAACCCATTGTTATCAATAGGGACTGTGGACCTGTTTACAGGGAACTGGGGGTGAATAGGTTAAAAGAACTGAATCATAGGTCCAGAATAACTGTGAAACTATGATAACTGCAATACTTACTGGTGTCAGCTGAACAGAATGTCATGAAATGGAAAATATTGCAGATAACTTGCAAAGACACTTCACTTCAGCAATGGGATTACTTTCAACCAAATTACACCTGTGTACTTCCG
>LD342907.1:394662-416127 GCA_001465055.1 Ptychodera flava | reverse complement strand
TATGTATGTATGTATGTATGTGTTCTTAATTGATTTCGGTACGTTTAGTATTCATTTGGTTTTCTGATGTTCTTCTGGAAGGGAATGGGACTGTGTAAAACACTGTTCAGACACATTTAATTATGGTCCATACCTTGTAGATGCCGTGCTGCAAATAATTATAAGTTTCGTAAATTGTTTAGCTTACTCAAATGGTTACCTTATAATCGTAGTAAGAAAAATGTAATAGTTCTGGTCAATGTGATAAAATGCCCCTTTGGTGTACGTTGATATTGAACATTACTTTAGCAATAGAGCAATTGAATACCTACAAAAGACATCGATAAAGACTGCCGTTGAATCGCTTCCTTTCTCGTTTGTAGCAGTTCAGTTGTAGTACTCGCGTTCGTGTTTGGTGATGCTTAGAATTGTCAAATCACTACCATCTTCGTTGATTTGGTATTTGTTTCTGTCTGACAATTCTACACCATTCTGTCTCCAATCGTACGTGGGTGTAGGTACACCGTTGGCTGTGCACGTCAACAGTACATCATTGCCTTCAATAACTGGTAATTTGTCCACCGATATAGATATATTGATTGGCGCAAATGGGGCTGGAAGGATATAGTAGCAAATAAATTAGTAGTCGCTTATCTGGTTAACTGAAACACTTGAAGAAACAGTCTGTTGGCTTAATTGTATTTGATATTCGGAGAGCTATGAAAGACCTAATAATACAATTTTCAGAATAATTTACGATTTTTACATTTTCATATACTATGGGTTATCTTCATAACATTTTTATATAATGTTTTCTTGTTCGTTAGTTTATAATGCTACCGTTATGTGTGACCAAGTGCATAAATCAAATGATTTTTGATAATAAAAAACAATACGTCAGATTAGGTGGTTTGTTGGCTAGAAATTTACAGGTTTACGAGCGAAAATGAATGCGTAAACCCTCTACTATACGTTCAGCTGGTTCTGGTTCCATTGATATACATTTGTCAGATTTGTCAAAGTCGGCGCTAATATCTGTAAACTCCGTGCAAAAATACTTTAAGATTGTGAATAAGTTAAAACACTTCGTGTGTGTTGAAACGTGGCCATAATTATTGACAAATTTGAACGAAACCGTAGAATGTCTTCATTCCGGTTACAAAAAATACGAAAATATTCGGTAATAAAACTCAGAGTCAAATATCTTTGAAAATTATTTTAGGCTTCTATTTGTCAATATTTATTGTCGGTACATACTTAAACAAATAAAAATTTCCTTGACGCCTCTAAAGCGTTCTTTACTCGCGGCAGAGCTACCGTGATAATTTAAACCGCACGCTTAACTACTCGATTTAATATCCGGGGAAATCTCAAGAATATTTAACTCTCTTTAAAACTGAATAGTCACAACTTTATCTAGCATCACAATGTTTTCATAAACTAATATAAAATGGTTATCAATATCCAAGAATTGTTGATCGTTTTTCTGTAATTCTTTCCCTTGTTTTTCTTATGTGAAGAGAAACGCGAGTCGACATCATTGTTGGCAACAAGTTCGATCGTCCACAAGTTATTACAAAGATGATTAATCAAGTCATTTTGATGCAATTTTGATCAGCAATCAGTTATGACTATTTTCACACGAAGCATGCTCATGTCACAAAAGAAAGGCGGATAGTGATTATTTTCAGTATTAAACGTGTTCTTACATTCCCTCACGAGGGGATATTACCAGAAGGATAACGTAATTGTCATAAATCATTAGAAAACTATTTACTTGAAAACTTTCAGGTAAAAATACTCGATGTCGACATCACAATTGAACGTTAAATCACATTTTTTGATTTACTGTTTTGAGATAGCGTTAGTGATATGGCTAGCAGCAATTTATGGTAAAGTGATTAATGAGGAGGCTCACGATTTACAGCACTCTTACTATAATATATAATCAGTATAAACAACTATCAAATCTGGCGTTGTCAGCTTTCCTTGTAGAAATTCTTATGGCATCTGCCTTACCTTTGAAGCAACAATAACAAAGTAGTTTTGTTTCTGTAATCGTATTGTCAACATCAACAACAACACGACTAATATCAACATAACTATAATACAAAAAACAAACACAACAACAACAACAAGATTTCTGGGTTTTCTGTGGTATGACGATGTAAAACAATCTTTTAAAAATATTTTAGTCTCGAATGCCGTTTGGAAACGAAACCATTCGTGACCTGGTGATAAAAAATTAATTTTCTTTAAATTGGATATAAAAGCAGCAGCAGATATGCGGATAAAAAACTGAGCTTAAAAGCACAGCCTTAAACGGGACCGGGGCGCACAATAGGGGATTGCATACACTGGGCTGGAGTTTTAGAATTCTCATAGCCTATCGCTTTCACCGCGTGCAAAATTTGAATAATTATGTTGGGCAACTTTGTGACATATGCAAACAGGGGTCAAATGGTCGTACAGGAGCACATTTTGAAACATATTCGTTCTCCGACAAAAAAAAACGGTACATTTTTTTCAGTATATTTTCGACTCAAGCTCAGTTGCTATATATTCACAGAAATCATAAGTAAGATTCGATTTCAATGAACGCCTGGAACATGGCAAAATTATGGGTTTCTGGGACCAAACATGGCACGTCCGATCAGTAGCGTGGCTTGTTTTACATTTGCATAGACTTACAATAATCCAGCTTTTATAGGGGAAGTTAATTTTTAAACACATAACGTAAACGGCAACAAATGATGTGGCTAGGCCACTTTCTTGGCTGGCATCCGCTTATTTTCATTTAATCTGATGCACTCCCTGTTGTATTGACAAAATAATCAGTTACTTTATATTCCCAATTCCCTCAAAATAGAATTCCACACATTTCATTTTGGAAAAAATATTCTCATAACAATATATACAACAAGTGCATAAGAGACGACTTACCTGAGACGAATAAATTCAGACTTTCTTGCCCGGTATTACCATTCCAGTCCTCAACAATACATATGTACTTCCCTTCATGTTGAGTTTCAGCTTCATCGATGACCAAGTCATTTCCATCAGTGCTATAAAAATCGCCATAGTCATTAAACCAAGATGGTCCTGAATCTGTAATGTGTACTATGGAGGAACATTCTATACCACCTCTGCTTTTACACCATTCCAAGTAGTCAATGTTACATGATTCATCTGCGTAGTATTCACACTCCAACGTTTCTGATTCACCTTTGCGACAACTCTTTCTCTTTCTGGCCTTTGTGTCGTGAGTCGGGTTCGTACAGGGCTTTACACAGTGAGTATATCTTAACAGGAAAGTGGTAGCCGGCCTGAGTAATACTACACTGCTTAGAGTCCCCGTAAGGGATTCTGACTTAATGATACCTGCAGGCGAAGTTCTGCTGGGGTTAACGGCCCAACCCAGGCCAATAAAACACTGGGAGTCGTGTATTACAGCTCTCTGCCATTCGGCTTATATTTCTTTAATGGTTAAATACAGCATTCAACAGGAACTACAGCAACAGCTCACTGGAACTAAAGCAACAGCTTTACTGCTAAACTCTCTGCTCTCTAAACTCTCTGCTTACTTTACTCAGGATCGTACGTAGCTCCACTCAGCAGGGAATGAATGTCTGGAATGCCAAGTATGCCCACTGGAACTATTGACAGCTACGGAGTACTGGAACGAACTGTCTGTTAAGACAGTCTGGCAAGGCTTCAGCAGCAACACCAGAGTTTACGGTGATACTCTGGGAACAGGAACGAGCAGCATACAGCCATTAACCAAGTCCTTAACTGGACTTACCCCTCTGCTTTGCTTAACAGGAACCTGGTTTCAGTGGGGTTGGCTGTCGGCACACTGGCCGCTGGATCAATGCTGAAGCCCCTCGAGGCTAAGTCAGCAGCTGCTCAGGATATCTGCAAGCCATGCCGCCGAGACGTCTGAGACGTCTCGTGCACATACAGCAACTCCGTTCTATCAGCAACTCCGTCTATCTGCTTACAAAATTCTAAGTCCGGAGCTTAGAGATCTCTGCTACTACTGCTGGGCATAACAGCATCCTTCCCCTGTGCGTGGAGTAGCGCCCGATGCTAACTCAACAAAATCACACAAAACACTGGCTTAAGTATGACTTCTCTGCCAATCAGAAGCTACTTTTGCACACGAACAAAGCCTTAAGCCAATAACATACAATATCTTGCTCATTATGATTGCCTAATCTGTATATTAATATCCCTACTTAATATCATCTTAATACTAATACTACCACGTTGGCAAAAACAACTGTCAGAAGAAGTGATAAATGACTACACACTCTAAGACAAAGAGACGCATTGGAATGCAGTCCAGTCATGTCATCGGATATGTCTACTGACCTCTTAAGTGCATGTACCAAGGACAGTACTCTACCCGCTACTATAATTAAACGTAAACACAACAATTAAAAGACACTTAACTAATTAAGAAACCATTACAAAGACGTTTAGACATCCAGAAACGTCACATTACCCCCTCCTTCGAGTTCCAAAACTCCCGTTGGAACTTTCACTCCTTGGGCAATACATGAATGAAACACATGTCCGCTAAAATTTAAAAGTCAGTCTACTCAGTATCAAATACTTTCACTACATAAAGTATCAAAGTTAACCGTAATACAAAAACAAAACTCAAACACGCAAAAAGTCTTAAATGTCCACTAAATACGGTCCAATAAAAGTTCAAAACGAAACAAAACAAAACAATAATTGTCCGAAAACATAATGTTCAACGCGGAATACACGATCGTGACTCTTCCAGGCTCACACACAAAAGCCCATCACGATAAATATCGACAAATCCCTTTCAGCTGGGAAAGTTCACGCGAGGTCAAAATGTTCAACGTACAACTGTTCACGGAAAAAAGTTTCTAAATGAAGTCAAACGGCGATTACCTACTTCTATGCCAGGGTTGAAAATCTAATACTTTACTTGGTAGAAGGAGCCGGTGAATCCCTCGAGCTATGGTTTGGTAGACGCAGCTGAAAAGTGCGTTGTACAATTACTTCTTGTACTTCAGTCACTTTTTCTACCAGGTCCGGAGTCAGCTGCAGTAGACTCTCTTTCGGGGAAGTGAATCTACTACCGGCAACTGAGGCCGCGTCAGGCATCTCTGTAGCGCCATTACATGTCCTCGGATCGGGGCCACTCGTCTCAATGGAGATCAGCTTATACTCTCGTCTCCGCTCTGCACTGCCAAACACTGCCTTGTCCTCAGATGACCTCTCTCCGCAACAAGTTGTCGAGCACACTGTATCAGACTCACCCCCACACCCAGGTCTCTCAACTTCAGCCTGGGGTTTCCCTGGGGTGACTTTTACACCGCTGGTTTGTCCACTGGAGGGTATTTCCATCTCAGCCTCCATGGCTTTGCTGTCCCTCACCACTGCCGTCTTTGATTTCACAGCTCTGCTATCTACGTCAGACTGCTTGCTACCGTTCAACACTCCACTCCGCCAAGCATTACCCACTGTGTGCCTCGGCTGCCTGTTGCCATGGGGATGCCTATGATGCACATCCAGGCCTCTCCGACTAGCCCATTGAGTCCCCTGGTCACACTCAGTGCATCTCTTATGGCGTCCATCCTCTCTCCGGTCTTGTTTACAGATCGACTCATGCTTTCTCAATTTTCTCCAGTCACGAAAACACAGGCCACATTGCCTACATGAGAACCGAGGTTTGGGCATGTTGTCAGCTCAGCAACATCAACTTGAATAAAAACTGTCGTCCACAGGCTCGTTCAACCATGACTTCAGATGGCAGGAAGTCAAGTATCAGATGAAAAATCCCTGTCATTGCCATGGTGACATCTACCAGAATCAGAATTCTGGCCAGCTGTTTTTTTTTGTCACACATGACAACATTGTCATAGGTATACTTTAAGTGCACTATCTATCATCAAACAATTAAAGTCTACTCACAGAAGTTCAAAGTCTGTCATCAGTTCATCATAAATCTGGTTAGTTGGTTTGTTTGTGTCCTATTTCACTGTAGTAACTTCTGGGGCGAAATAAGGTCACAACTGAGTGTCAGTCCGGTCTAGTCGGAGGCATAGTACCAGTCGCCATAGCGATCAGGCGCCTTCCTGTTTCTCCTTGTTGCATACTGATGGATTTCTTTCTCAGTATGATCAGGGTCAAAGTCGATGTTTACATCTGTGTCCTCTGCCTGGTAAAGGTCATCTAGGGACATACTACCAGGGAATGTTTCAGTGTCACCAAGATGGTTGTCTTTTGGCATGGTATTATGTATCAGCTCAGGTGAGGCAGATTTCTCGCCATCGGGTTGTCTCTGGTCCTGCTGACGCCGATCAACTGCTTGCGTCCCCTCATAGGGTTTTAGTCGGTCGTAATGCACTACCTTTTGTTTTGAGTGCTGACTCCGCTGAATACGGAAAGTGACGTCAGAAAGTTTGTCAATAATCAGGAACGGTCCTTCCCATCGATTTGCTGTTAATTTCTTGGATTTTCCTCTCTTGCAGGTTTTAGCAGCCATACAAATTGACCAGTTGTCAATTCACTTCCATGCTGCCCCGGTTCATAATGTCGTTTCTGGGCAATTGCACTTTTCTGCAATGCAATTCTAGCTCTGCGATGTGCTGATTGCAATTTCTCTCTCAGCTGCAAGGCATAATCAGTATGCTCGGTCGAGCCGGTCGGTAAAGGTTCGACCATCAAGTCCACAGGTAAATCTACCTGTCTGCCCAGCATCATCATATTCGGTGTCTCGCCAGTACTCTCCTGGGGTGAACTTCTGTATGCCATCATAGCATAAGGTATCACCTCATCCCAGTTCGATTGATCAGGATCCACTAGTACTGACACAGTCTGGGCTACGGTTTTCATGTATCGTTCAATGAAGCCGTCAGACTTTGGATTGTATGGTGCCGTTCTCGTCTTGTCAACGCCCAAAAGTCGACACACCTCAGCTATCAATGCAGACTCAAAATTTCTGCCTTGGTCAGAGTGGAGTTGCCTTGGCACTCCAAAACGGCTTACAAACTCATCGGTGAGTTTTGCTGCAACAGTTGTGGCTTCCTGGTTTGGGATAGCATAGGCTTCTACCCACTTTGTAAAATAGTCACCTATGACCAGTGCCCATTTGTTTCCACGTTCAGTCTCTGGAAATGGACCTATGATGTCAAAGGCCACTCTCTCCATTGGCACGCCAATAATATACTGTTGTAACGGTGCACGCCGGGTCTTAGTTGGTGCTTTTCGTGCAGCACAAACATCACACTGTCGTATCATGGATTTGATATCGGCTGTCAGACCATACCAATAATACCGCTGCTTTGTTTTCTCCTTGGTTTTGAACACGCCAAAGTGGGCAGTGGTCTTTGAGGAGTGTAACTCTGCAAACACTGCTTGCCGGAGTGTTGATGGCAAAAGTAGCTGCCATTCATAGGTGTTTCCATCGACAGACTCATATCTGTGATACAGCACTCCATTTCTCAGTTCAAGCTGCTTCCATTGGCCCCAATATGCTTTGGTTGCCAATGATTGTGGTGATATTTTCTTCCGATCTGGTGGGTCTGCACTCAGCTCTTTGTGTTTAATGATCGGGCCAATATCAGGATCGTCAAGCTGTAATTGACGTAACTGTGTTGTTGTCCATTCTGGAACTAGACTGATTGCTCTTTCTGCTACTACCGGTGTGCTGGTGTGACCGGGTAAGTAGCTGTCCTGAGAACTGGCATTCTCAGGGTCAACGACCTGTGCAACTGAGGATGGTGCAACAGGTGGTTGTAGTTTTTCTACAGAGATGCTGCTCTCCTCTGTTTGTGTAGCAATTGTACACTGTGTCTCTGTCTGCGTTGATACACTGGCAGTAACTGCTCCCACAGTGTAATTGTCTGGTCCCTGTTGATCTGTGTGTGACTGTCCACATTGTCTGCATGGCCTCCGGGACAGGCTATCAGCATTTTGATGTTTTCTGCCGGGTCGGTGGATGACTTTAAAGTCATACTCACTGAGAACTTCTAGCCATTGTGCTAGCTGCCCCTCTGGATCTTTGAAGTTCAGCAGCCAGCGTAATGAACTATGATCAGTACGCAAGGTGAACGGCTGCCCATACAGGTATGGACGGAAATACTTCATAAAGTGAACTGCTGCTAACAGCTCCCTCCTCGTCACACAGTAATTTCGTTCAGGTTTACTTAGACTTCAGCTGGCATAAGCAATAACCTGCTCTTCTCCATCCGGTATTTGAGACAGGACTCCGCCTATAGCGTATAGGCTCGCATCTGTGTCCAGGATCAGTGGTGCACCTGGTATCGGGTATGCCAGGACAGGTGAGTTAACAAGTCTGCTTTTTAGTGTCTCAAATGCTGTGTCGCATTCATCGTCCCACAGGAAAGGCCGGTTCTTTTCGGTGAGTTGTATCATTGGTCTGGCGATAGCTGCAAAATTCTGCACAAATCGTCGGTAGTAAGACGCCAGGCCAAGAAAACTCCGCACCTCATGGACATTTTTAGGGGTCGGCCAGTTCTGCACTGCATCGGTCTTATCTGGGCTGGTCTCGACTCCTTCTGCTGATACTCTATGCCCAAGGTAGTCTACTTTTCGCTGGAACAAACTGCACTTGCTCGGCTTCAATTTCAGGCCAGATTCCCTCAGACGTGTAAATACTATTTCTAGTCTCTCCAACATCTGGTCAATGGAATCGGCGAACACCACTATATCATCGAGATACAACAGGAGGATTTCCCATTGTAATCCTGATAATACAGACTCCATCAGTCTCTGGAAAGTGGCTTGGGCATTGCATAAACCAAATGGCATGACCTTCCATTGGTATAGCCCACTCCAGGTGGTGAATGCAGACTTCTCCTGTGCATCACCGTCCAGCTCAACTTGCCAGTAACCGCTTGTTAGATCTAATGTGCTAAACCACTTAGCACCAGTAAGCGCATTTATACTGTCTTCGATTCTTGGTATGGCATATGCGTCTTTCACCGTTATATCGTTGAGGTGGCGATAGTCAACGCAGAAATGTGTGCTGCCATCTCGTTTCTTGACTAAAACGACCGGCGCTGCCCAAGGACTGTTGGACTTTTCGATCACATCTTTCTCCAACATGTCGTGTACGAGACGTTTGGTCTCCTTCCCCGACCATGGCGATTGTCGCCGGGGCTGCTGACGGATGGGTTGGTGGTTACCGGTCTCAATGTGATGTTTAGTCAGACTGGTGCGTCCAAAGTCCAGCTTGTCTTTCGAGAAAATATCCTCCCATTTCGATAGAAATTGGGCAATTTTCTCTCCGCATTCTGTGCCAAGTTCATTGACACTCTCCCCCCATAAGGCCTGCAGGTGGTCAGGTACAGGTGTGGTCTGTTTACCTGTCTCAGGTTGACTGGTCTCAACAGGTCGTCGGCTGGGCTTGACCTCACTGTCCACACCACTAGCAAGTGCTATGGTGGTCCCCTTCTGCATTATGTGGGTCGTTTCGCCTACATTCATAACACGGACGGGAACAGTGTTATTTGTGACATCAACGAGTACACGTCCTACCAGGACACCTTCAGCTGACAGCGGGTTGCGCTTGGTCGGTTCAACCAAGGCCATGGGGTTCACGCCGATAGGTCGGGGCAGATGTCCAGGTATGACCATCTCATGTCCAGCTTTAACAGCCATTGTCTCTGCTACCACAACTCGAGCGCACAGGTGTCTACCTGTACGGTCAAGTAGGGGTACATTCCCCTCATCGAAACCCATAGTTAGAGTGTTCTAAAAAGAGTCAGTCCAACTACAACCATAGAAGCAACGGTCGTTATATAGTTAGACTATGTGTTTTGATCTCAGCAGGTGCAGCCAGGATGTAGTCATTGCCAAGTATTACTCCCTCACTGATCTCTGCCACAACAACTCTAATTGTTGTCTTATTCGGCTCAACTTTGATCTGGAAGTCGGCCTCTCCATGCACAGGTAAAGGTGTTTTCCCATCAGCCTGCATCGCCCTGATTGTAGGTGGCAACAGGGCAGGTTTCTGTGCAGCTGGTATCGAGTTGTAGACATCAGGAGAGAGGAGGGTCAACTCCGATCAAGTGTCGACAAACGAACAAGCAGCTACACCATGGATTTCAGCAAGAACGTAAAACTGCGGCCGTCTTTTCCTTACTTTCACGTCATTTAACTGCAACACATGCTGGGCTTCCATGTCAGGTTTCTTGTCATTTTCTATTTTGTCGTCGCTGGTTGGGACCGGTTGTCTGTTGTCGACCGAGCGTCGGTCCCCACAATCGGTCCTTGCATGTTTCCCGAGGTTTCAGCCTTTGGGCAGTTGCGCTTTATATGGCCTACTTCCCCACATCCGAAACACTTTATCGGTCCTTTCTTCTTTTGTCGCTCAGCTTTATCTCTTTTCATATCCTCTTTGATCGCATTGACAGCTGCCATGAGTTCAGTGAACTCTGACTGGGTTGGCAAGCTGGTGTGTTGATCATAGGAGTCTGCAATCTCTACTGCATCATCGTACAGGTCATCATCAATGCCAACCTGTCTGATATGTTGGCGTCGTTTCATTCGTCCAGCTTCAGAATGCAGGAACGACTCAGTATGAATAGCAATTCCTATTGCTGCATCGAGTGTTCTGGGCCGCTGTCTGAATAAGTCTGCACGAATTTCTGCATCAGGGATTGCATCGGAAAAATACTGCCTAGCCAACTTGTCAATGGCTATCGGGTCAAGTTCAGGATAAGCTTGCTCAGTCAAATCTAGGATAGCTTGTCCTAGATCTGCAAGCGTCTCATCTTTCATCCGCTTTCTGCATTTCAGCTGCGTTAAATGTAACTCAGCTTTGCCCAAAGAACCAAAGCGTGCTTCCAATATGGCCACTAATTCATCATACTGCATCTCCTCAGGTAAGCCATAAATACGGGGAAGCATGTTCTGGGCACGGCCTCTCAGGGAAGCTGCCAGGAAATGACCCTTTTCCACTGCATTCCATTTGTTAATTGCTGCACAGTGGGTAAAGTGACAATAGTAGTCACGCCAGGAACTGCGGCCATCATATTTGTCAGGCATCACAGCCGGCTTTTCCAGCCTGGCTCCCCTTACTGGATTCTGGGGAATCCTATCTTCTCGACTTCCCCTTTCCCCAGGCAGGTAAGGTCCTCTACATTAACTGCTCTCTCCATGACCTGGGCTATGTTGTCGCCCCATGACTGAATCAAGACGGGCATTCAGTCTGGCAAAGGAGGACATGTGGCTATCTGCATTTCCAGCAGGAAAAGCGCCCTCTTTGTAGCTACCTTCATAGGCTACTTTGTTTTCATACAGCTCAGCCAGGGGTCTCCCTGGTGACCCCCTCCTAAGATTCGGTAATCTTAGATAGTCACTGCTTTCCTTCGGTCTAGCCCCAGACATATAGTGATTTCTGCCCTCAAGTGCGCCCTCTCTGTTCTGTCTCAGGAAACTGCTTTCCGGTCGGTATGGAGACTGCATTCCATACTCATTCTCACTTTGTAGCCGGTTTCCCACATTTAACCATGGCCGCACATTAGGGGTGCTTGTGCCTATAGCACTGCCTGAAAAACTGCTGTCAGGGAAACGATAGTCAGGGCCTTTTGTTTCTCCCCTTTCTGTAGTTTCTCTGCTCATTCTGCCCCCAGTCGCACCAAAGGCTAACGTGTCATATCCACTTTCGCCTACTACAGCCTTCCACTGTGCTGTAGTTTCCCCTGTGATCTGACGTTCTGCAATTGGACTGTTGACCTTGCCTTGGGGCCGGTCCTGTTCACCTCCAGTGAACGTAATGACCTCCTCAGTTTTATCAGACTGCTCAATTTCAACTGCCGTAGCCATCACTCATATGTCTGCATGTGACCTCAGTTAACTCTTTCTTTTGTCTGCATCAATTTCTCTAAAACTTCTTAGTTTTTCGCCCAGTGTTACTCTGTACCATTTATTCGTCTAAGTCAGATAATCATCCCTATCCGCTGCCACCAATGCGACAACTCTTTCTCTTTCTGGCCTTTGTGTCGTGAGTCGGGTTCGTACAGGGCTTTACACAGTGAGTATATCTTAACAGGAAAGTGGTAGCCGGCCTGAGTAATACTACACTGCTTAGAGGCCCCGTAAGGGTTTCTGACTTAATGGTACCTGCCGGCGAAGTTCTGCTGGGGTTAACGGCCCAACCCAGGCCAATAAAACACTGGGAGTCGTGTATTACAGCTCTCTGCCATTCGGCTTATATTTCTTTAATGGTTAAATACAGCATTCAACAGGAACTACAGCAACAGCTTACTGGAACTAAAGCAACAGCTTTACTGCTAAACTCTCTGCTCTCTAAACTCTCTGCTTACTTTACTCAGGATCGTACGTAGCTCCACTCAGCAAGGAATGAATGTCTGGAATGCCAAGTATGCCCACTGGAACTATTGACAGCTACAGAGTACTGGAACGAACTGTCTGTTAAGACAGTCTGGCAAGGCTTCAGCAGCAACACCAGAGTTTACGGTGATACTCTGGGAACAGGAACGAGCAGCATACAGCCATTAACCAAGTCCTTAACTGGACTTACCCCTCTGCTTTGCTTAACAGGAACCTGGTCTCAGTAGGGTTGGCTGTCGGCACACTGGCCGCTGGATCAATGCTGAAGCCCCTCGAGGCTAAGTCAGCAGCTGCTCAGGATATCTGCAAGCCATGCCGCCGAGACGTCTGAGACGTCTCGTGCACATACAGCAACTCCGTTCTATCAGCAACTCCGTCTATCTGCTTACAAAACTCTAAGTCCAGAGCTTAGAGATCTCCGCTACTACTGCTGGGCATAACAGCATCCTTCCCCTGTGCATGGAGTAGCGCCCGATGCTAACTCAACAAAATCACACAAAACACTGGCTTAAGTATGACTTCTCTGCCAATCAGAAGCTACTTTTGCACACGAACAAAGCCTTAAGCCAATAACATACAATATCTTGCTCATTATGATTGCCTAATCTGTATATTAATATCCCTACTTAATATCATCTTAATACTAATACTGCCACGTTGGCAAAAACAACTGTAAGAAGAAGTGATAAATGACTACACACTCTAAGACAAAGAGACGCATTGGAATGCAGTCCAGTCATGTCATCGAATATGTCTACTGACCTCTGAAGTGCATGTACCAAGGACAGTACTCTACTCGCTACTATAATTAAACGTAAACACAACAATTAAAAGACACTTAACTAATTAAGAAACCTTACAAAGACGTTTAGACATCCAGAAACGTCACACCTTCAATAACTTCGACAGTGTGTCCAGGCATCTCTACTCTTAAGTCGCATGTTTGTCCTGACGATGTAAGTCCTAAAATAAAAGAATAAATTAATGAAATTCATAAAATACATAGAAGAGTGAATAAAATAAATAGTTATAAATTATAACACGATATCGGAGAGGACTACAATATTATGTTTTATGCGGGCATCTTAGTCTCTGAATTCAAAACCATGCTTTCTTATGTTATCTAAAGATTAAGCAATCGTTTGTGATAACTTTACATCAGTTGACAAGACACCTGCACGGCCTATGAAGGTCGCAATTTCAATTATTATAATTAAGAAACTCGCTTTAAGTCACAAATGAAAACATGGGAAAACATGTTTATAATGCTTTCCTGGCGTCGACAATACGCCTACTTTTCACAAAAAATGGTACTTGACACTCGCTGATCGCTTTATTAATCAATGCTGATTTAATCATGCGATACCGTCGCTCTAGCTCGTTCGATGACCGAAGCAAGCTTTTCAATATCTCTCGAGAAAAAGTATAAGATATTTCGGAGAGAATGTTAATCTACTCGATCGTTTAGTATACTGCAAAATAGACTCGAAATACTCAAAATACTCGAGCGCACGTTTAAGCGCAAATGACTAATGTACACTTAAATGTGTAAAGGGAGTGTTACGTGGCATACATAGATACATATTTCCTGCAGCTCGGTAAAATGACTTCATTTCCTCGTATTTAGACTATGCAGGGTCGTGATTAGACGATCCCGCCTAGTCTTCCAGCTTGCTCTATCGTATTGCAACGTTTAAGCCTCGCACTACCTATTTTATATAAAAATAATAAAGACAGCCACTTTGTCTGAATAGTCTTTCGATAATTAGATACACACCAGATCACAAAGTGCCAACAGCTAAAAAATTTAATACTCACCTGTGAGGATGACCGAAATTGTTAATGTGAATACGTTTTTTCCGACAAGATACTTCAAAAGTAATGTCATGGCGTTGATTGTCGGCAAGTAGGTACATGGGCAGGTAAAATGTGTTAGCCATGAAACATAGCGGGCGCTACTGCTGTGCATCAAAAATATGTTCACAACTCGTCTTGATGAGAGTATTAGAAATATGATGTGAAAGCTGCAAGCCTAGGGCTTCTACCAAAAGATAAGATAAGATAAGATAAGATATTGTTTGACTGTTTGACGAACGAGACAAAAACAAATTCAAAAGTCAAAATGCACAAAAAACACAAAGCCATGAAAGCGAAAACAGAGACAAAATGTACATGGCTGTTAATTTTCACGATTAAAATTTGCGAAATAGGTTTTGTTACAAATTAGTTAATTTTTGTTACAAATAGGGATGATTGTTACAAATAGCGTTGATTGTTACAAATAAGGTTGACACGTCACCCCTATTTGTAATAATCAACCCAATTTGTAACAAAAATTAAGCCCATATAGGTTTAGTAAAATTTTGGTCAGAAAATAAGATTCCTTAACATTTTCGACCGAAATTGGTGAAAATTGCCCCAAAGCAAACTTTTGGCATGTATCCGCACGACTTGATTGTATCTTACGAGTAGGCCTCTTATCCCTAGGAACCTGCACAACGAAATTTAATTTCATGAGCATTTTCGGAAAAATGAGTTTCAACAAGGAAAACAAAGAAAATTGCCCCCGAACATACTAATATGTATATTTCATTAAGATTTCATCAAATACGGCCAAGTTTTTTTGAAAATTAGGTTTTGTTACAAATTTGTTAAATTTTGTTACAAATAGGGTTAATTGTTACAAATAGGGTTCATTGTTAAAAAAGGGTTGATTGTTCAACTATTTGTAACAAAATTTAACCCAATATAGGTTTAGTAGGATTTCGGTCAGAAAACAAGATTTCAAACATTTTTGACCGAAATTGGTGAAAATTGCCCCAAAGCAAACTTTTGGCATGTATCTGCATGATTGATTGTATCTTACGAGTAGGCCTCTTATCCCTAGCAACTTGCACAAAGAAATTTAATCTAACGGGCAATTTTGGAAAAAAATGAGTTACAACAACGTAAAAAAGAAAATTGCCCCTGAACATACTAATATGTATATTTCATCAAGATTTCATCAAATACGGCCAAGTTTTTTTGAAAATTAGGTTTTGTTACAAGTTGGTTAAATTTTGTTACAAATAGGGTTAATTTTTACAAATAGGGTTGATTGTTACAAATAAGGTTGACACGTCAACCCTATTTGTAACAATCAACCCAATTTGTAACAAAAGTTAACCCAATATAGGCTTAGTAAGATTTCGGTAAGAAAACAAGATTTTTAATATTTTTGACAGAAATTGGTGAAAATTCATCCGAAACAAACTTTTGGCATGTATCTGCACGACTTGATTATATCTTACGAGTAGGCCTCTTATCCCTAGCAACCTGCACAAAGAAATTTAATCTAACGAGCAATTTTGGAAAAATTAAGTTACGACAAGGAAAAAAAGAAAATTGCTCCATAACATACTAATACCGTATGTATATTTCATCAAGATTTCATCAAATACGGCAGTTTTTTGGAAATTAGGTTTTGTTACAAATTGGTTAAATTTTGTTACATGTAGGGTTGATTGTTACAAATAGGGTTGGTTGTTACAAATAGGGTTGACACGTCAACCTTATTTGTAACAATCAACCCAATTTGTAACAAAAGTTAACCCCATATAGGTTTCGTAAGATTTCGGTCAGAAAACAAGATTTTTAACATTTTTGACCGAAATTGGTGAAAATTGCCCGAAACAAACTTTTGGCATGTATCTGCACGACTTAATTATATCTTACGAGTAAGCCTCTTATCCCTAGGAACCTGCACAACGAAATTTAATCTAACTAGCATTTTCGGAAAAAAATGAGTTTCGACATGGAAAAAAAAGAAAATTGCCCAAAACATATTTTGTTTTGTTTGATTTTGTTACAAATAGGGTTGACATGTCACCCCTATTTGTAACAAGCAACCAAATTTGTAACAAAAGAAGTTTCGGAAAAATGAGTTTTGACAAGGAAAAATAAAGAAAATTGCCCCAAACATAGAAATATGCATATTTTATTAATATTTCAACAAATACGGCAAAGTTTTTTTGAAAATTAAGTTTTGTTACAAATAGGGTTGATTGTTACAAATAGGGGTGATACAAGGGGTCACCCTGTTTTCGTCAGTTGAAATTGGGGGTTCAGCTACTTTTTTGACGTCGGCAAAAAATAATCCACCGGCCCCCTAGGCCGTAGAAACTGACCAGTCCCTATTACAACGGTTGTTTTTACGAGAATTAGAAATGATCAGACACTCAAAACAGCAGTAAATTAGCGACGCTCAACCAACAGAGTATATGAGATTCATGGAAGACAGCATGGTGGTCGCAAGAGATCTCTTTCTACCTCCATGCCATGTTCAACGAATCTCATATACTCTATCGGCTGAGTGTCGCTGATTGACTGGTGAATTGAAATGTCTGATCATTTCTAATTCTCGTAAACACAACCAAGCACCCTGCTCTGTGTACCGCCATTTTCTTTGCGCCGATTGCCCCGAGAAAGCCCAAGACCAAGAATTGCTGTCTTGTTACATAAATTTGCCTTCATCCATCATAGTGCATTGGTTTATTGCACCAAAATTTCCAAATTAATTTTTTGTCTTTATTCTCTTAACTCTGTAGACCGCAAAAGTAGGTCGCACAGCCGACTGCAGTGACCTGCAGTGAAAGAACACTGTGTGGTCGACGCCTAGCGCATGTCCTTTCTTCTACGAACAGCCCAGATCAGTGGTGATCTCTTGTGATAGCAATACCAAAGTTGTAGTGCTGCAACCGAAAATTTCAGTGACTAAAATCTAGCGTGTTGAGATCAAAAGTTCAATTGACTGTAACTCGGCTACCAACACAGAGGAATTTCCATACAAAAATCAAACATGATTATGGCAATGATTGCTTAAACAACATAAGACTTTTGGAAAGAAATGGGAAAAGATCGCCCTGTATCGCAACCATCTACGTTTCACGTTACACTGCAAACATAATGACGTTGTGCCGGTAAGTTTACGTCTCTCAAGTTCTGTTCATGGCACCAAAGCAAGAAATATCCTGAGGAAAGCTGAAAGAACTTTATTAAATGTGCGGGTTGGTCAAATTGTACACAAAATAGACACCTTAAACCAGGAAAATCAACGCTTGGAAAACTTGATACGTGGCAAAAACGGTCAACCGAATGACATCAAGGTCGAAGTTACGTCACGTACAGAGAGGTCGCAACTGAAAGAACACGAGTTGTCAAAGAAACGTCGACAGACAAAATTTTATCGCCTGTTGGACAAAAAGAGCGATTGGTTGCAGGGAAGTTGGATAGCATTTTATCGGACTGTATCAACAAGTGGGTGAAAAACTGTTCAAGTAGAGTGTTGACTGATCCTGAGATGTCGGTGCTAGCGAAAGAATTGAACTATGCCGTCGCACCTAAAGAAATTCCTGTAGTTGATATCATCTTGGCCACTGAATCTGCGTGTAGAATACTACCAGACCGCGACGGGAGTGATTTAAGGTCTAAGGTCACAAACCTCCTAAGTAGACCGAAGAAACTGGAGTCCAACTTGACTGTGAATGAATGGAAAGCTCTCAATAAAAGAAAGATAAGAACACGATTGGAAATATTTTGGGATAATAGGATATTGTAGTAATATTGGTTTATTCAGTAAATTTAAGCTCATCTACTCTTCTGTTTTTGCAATTCACATGTTTTCAAGGGTAATCTGTAATATTGTAACTTTCAGCTAGAGGGTACCCGACACTTTTGATAAATTTGCACAACAAATAGATTCCTACCATTTCAAAATGACAGATCCTATTGTTTTCTTTGAAATTGTCATTATTGTTTTGTCCATTCCCCAAGTTTTGGTAATTTGAGAAAATAGAGGGTCATGTCCAAGGTGGCCCTGAAAAATAGAGGGTCATGTCCAAGGTGGCCTTGAAAAATAGAGGGTCATGTTCAAGGTAGCCTTGTAAATGTAAGGTAATGTTGTCATGTACAATTTTTAGACATTTTCAACTTTTCAATTGCAAAATATCTTTTTAATACAAATATTTTACCAGCTACTTCAACTCCTTGTATTTTTTAAGTAGATAGAATAAAAAAAATACAATTTTAACTATTTTCCTTTGCCTTATTGAGGTACTAACTTCAAAAGTATGAAATACCTTAGTTTCCTGAACTTCTACCACACAATGAAAATGACAGTTTAGCAAAATAGGAGAGTTCACAATGTACTATCAGCAGTCAAACAAAGTAGTGGTTATAACTGTTCGAAAAATCGCAATTTGACAACCGTGATATATCAAAAACAGGTAAAGGATCAAAATTTGTAAGATTCAAAGCATTCTGCAGAATTATATGATAAGTACAGTTTGCAAAATTTTTGTTTATTTCACTGTATTTACATTTGTAAAAAAGCAAATTTGACTAGATTTAGTAAAAAGCAGTTAACTTAACTTTCTTGCCAAGTAGATTGAACAAAATTAAGAAATTTACCTTAGTCTGTAGCAACAAATTATGGTCTGGTGCCTTATTTTTCAATAATTTTTGACAAACTTTTCAAAATCCTATAAACCCAAAATATTTCCAATCGTGTTCAAGGGTTTTCGCATTTTACCCACAGATAAAGGGAGAATGGTTGTTGTGTTAGACACTGAAGAATACCAACAGAAATGTGAACACTTACTCAGTGACACAAATACTTACAGAAAACTAGGCACCAAAGATCCTATATCTAAATACAAGAAAGAACTTTTGTCAGTATTACAAGAGGTAGAAAAAGAAGGAGGGATTAACAGAGAAGAATACAGGAAATTATACCCCACCACTGAGACCCCGCCAAAATTCTATGGTTTGCCTAATGTGCATAAACAAAATACGCCACTTAGACCGATTGTGAGCAGTGTTGGTACCATTACATACAATTGTGCCAAACTTGTAGCGGTCGTTTTTTCTCTCTTAGTTGGAAAAACAGATTCTCATGTTGCCAACTCTTAGCATTTTGCCGAATTAAGATCATATGACGTCACAGTCCTATTTACATCGGTTCCAGAAGACAAAGCCCTACGAATCATTCATAATAAACTGGAGAAAGACATTACTCTTGACAAACGAACTCGCCTGTCAGTAACTCAAGTCGTCAAACTTTTGGATGTCTGCTTACGTTGCACATGTATACAACGGAGTATATTACTTACAAATTCATGGAGCAGCAATTGGTTCACCTGTGTCGCCTATTGTTTGCAATTTTTACATGAAACATGTGGAACAGATAACTATCGCTACTGCGCCTCATCCCCCATAGTGGTGGTTTAGGTATGTGGATGACACACACACAAACCCAAGAAGTGTTATGCTCAGGAATTCACAGACCATCTCTTGACCCTGATATCAAATTCACAACTGAAGGTGAAGAGAACAGGTCGCTCGCTTTCTTGTATACCTTATTGGTAGTCCAAGAAGATGGCTCCATAAATCTTAAAATCTACCGCAAACCTGCTCATACAGATCAGTATTTGAATTTCACGTCTAATCACCCGTTACAACATAAACTTTGAGTGATACCAACCCTCTTCCATCGGGCAGAGTCCGTTATTACCGATACGACTGATTGTGAAGAAGAAAAGCAACACATTACGCAGGCTCTCTCGAAATAAGGGTATCCATCATGGACGTTCAATCGTGTCAGTAAACAGAGTAAACCGAAAGCGACCACCTCAAAAGCAGGAAAAGACTTCGTTCGCAAAGGACAGACTGTTCTACCGTATGTGAAGGGTATTTCTGAGGACCTGAAACGGACTTTCAACTCCTACGGCATAATGGTCTGTTTCAAATCTACTCAAACACTACGCCAGTTACTGGTTGCACCCAAGGACAAAACTGCCAAGAAAGACATCACTGATCCCGTTTACATGATTCCGTGTCAAGGTCAGACCAATAACAATTTGATATCTGTGAAATGGAGAGATCTCTAAAAACTAGTTTTCTTGAACACCGGCGTCCCAGCTCTACAACATCGGAAGTTTCCCAACATATCCACATTGAATCACCAGACCATTTTGTGAACTTGGAAAATGTAGAAATTCTTGATAGGGATCCCCGATACTTCTAAAGGGGTGTTAAGGAGGCGATATGTCCGAGTTAACCAGCCATCCCTTAATAGAGACAGTGAAAGGTATAAATTACCAAAAGTCTATGACCCGATTTTGATTTCGCGTGTCCGAAAAGTCACGACATTGAGATCGGGTTATTCTGCTGACGAAGGTTGTAGTGCTGCAACCGAAAATTTCAGTGACTAAAATCTAGCGTGTTGAGATCAAAAGTTCAATTGACTGTAATTTGGCTACGGACACAGATGAATTTCCATGCAAAAATACCACGGTCATTGTTTTCGTTAGCACAAAATAAACCAGAAAGTTGAAATGCACTTGAATAGCATAAGCGCTAGCACTATGCGTGTATTAGCTTAAGTCTTGCCAGGGTCTAGCCCCCCAAAAAGGCAGCTCACGGCCGGCGGCCGGCCTGGCTGTGCGCGGTCTTTTCCTTATGTGTTGCTGTGAAGCAGCAGCCACTACAGGCCAGCGCTGCAAAGAAAACAGGTCAGAAAAGCCAGCGCACGGTATATGGGCTACGATAATTCCACCTAGCCTGGGTCATTCTTAGCCCTGCCATGGTACCTTCTTAGCTCCATGGCCCTGCGGACGATACTGTGTTTTCCCAGCGTGGCGCAAGAGGCAAACAGACTCTCGTCCAGCACCTTCAAAGCCGTTAACGCACACCATCGTTTTGCGGCTGTATTGGTCAGGCAGAACAAGTTCCTATATATATAATTTTGCTGCTGTATCAGTAAGTTAGAGCGAGGTCCTATGTATATATAAATTTTGCAGCTCTATCAGTAAGTCAGAGCGAGGTACTGTGTATGTAAAATTTTGCAGCTCTATCAGTAAGTCAGAACGAGGTACTATGTATATAAAATTTTGCAGCTCTTTCAGTAAGTCAGAACGAGGTACTGTGTAAATAAAATTTTGCAGCTCTATGAGTAAGTCAAAACGAGGTTCTATGTATATACAATTTTTGCAGCTCTATGAGTAAGTCAGAACGAGGTCCAGCTGTATCAGTAGGTCAGAACGAGGTTCTATGTATATAAAATTTTGCAGCTGTATCAGTAAG
>LD342907.1:370700-394375 GCA_001465055.1 Ptychodera flava | reverse complement strand
TGTATGTATGTATGTATGTATGTATGTATGTATGTATGTATGTATGTATGTATGTATGTATGTGTAGTGTGTGTGTGAATGCATGTTTGTGCGAAATTACGTGCGTACATGTATAGGTATGATGTATGTATGGACGTATGTATGTATCTAATGTCTGAATGAATACACTATGCGTACGCGTATGATTATATATATATATATATATATATATATATATATATATATATATATATATATATATATATATATATATATATATATATACCTCAAAGTCACAGTTAATTGACTATATTAAAAAGACAATTAAGTGTTACTCTGATATCGATTGTGAACAGCTACACACAAAACATAGTTCTTATTCATCTGTCAAAGGTGTTAATTACTCTTATATTGTATGCTTTGAGAAATGGCCCCGGGGAGCCTTAGTGCGAAAAATTTATCGTAGTCGTCCCAATAATATATCTACATAATGTTGAAAATAGCTTCATATAATTGCAGGTCACTCAAATCTTCGATTGCTGATGTTAAACTCCTGTGTGAAAAATCCGATATCTGCCTTTTGCAAGAGCATTGGCTCTACAAGGATGAGTTATGTATGCTTTCATCAATCCATGATGGCTATCAAGCATTCGGTGTGTCAGCTATTGACACACAAAGTGATATTTTAATTGGCCGTCCACGTGGCGGCACAACTATATTATGGAAAAAAAAATCGCTGTCAAGTTTAATAACACCTAAATCTTATAATGACCCGAGAATCGTCGGCGTTGAGCTTTTGACACACGTTGGTAAATGCCTTATACTTTGCGTCTATTTACCGACGAATTGTATTTTGACGAGTACAGCCGTTATCTAGGTAAAATTAATTTTATTATTCAAGATGCTTGTACACCATATACTATTGTCATGGGTGACATGAATGCTGACCCTACCAAGAAGTTTGGTCAAGAGTTAATTTCTTTTAGTAATGACTATCACTATGATATTGCTGATCTCTTGCATTTTGGTAATAATGCTAATGTTTATACATACACAAGTGAAACCCATGGTTCAACTGCTTAGCTTGATCATTGTATTTGTACACAAGCCGCCTCTCAGGTATTATTAGATATTCAGATCATTGATGAGTTCTTTTCATCTGACCACCTGTCACCGATATGACAATTTGCATTTAGTCTTTCCGCTTTTTGTAGCGATAGAAATTCTAATACCACCTGTACGCAGTCTAACTGGAAAGGAGTTGATTTGTCACTTGTGGATGAGGGGGTATTCATACATATACAAATCAGTCCGACATTTACTTATCAAAAGTTCAAATTCCACATGAAGCCATTCAATGTAACAATTGTTAGTAATTGTTGTCATAACAATCATCTAAGTCAAATTACATCGTATTACGACTCCATGTGTAATGCTTTGTTAAAGGCAAGTGATGACACATTCTGTTCATGTAGAGCAACACGTTATCATCCTATACCAGGCTGGAACGAAATGTTTAAAAAAACTCATAGTGCAGCTCGCCATGCCTATAGCCTTTGGAAATCTACCAATAAACCAAGGTTTGGCCATATTGCATAATATATGCGTCGTACAAGATCAGTTTTCAAATATTCTCTGAGAAGGTGTAGGAAAGATGAAGCCAGTAAACGTGCTGATAGCATGGCACATTCTTTACTTGTAAATGACCCTAAGAATTTTTGGGCAGCTGTCACCAAAGAGAATAGCAATAAAGTTCCGCTAGCAACATGTATAAACAAGGTAAAAGGCGAGCAAAATATCGCAAACATGTGGGGTGATCATTTCCAAAATCTTATGAATTTTGTTAATAATTGTAAACACAGTAGATTTGTACAGACATCACTCATCTCTGTGCCTTACGCTGAAGAGATGTCTGTTAGTGTTCATGAGATTCGTAAAATTACTGACAACCTTACAGTCGGGACATCGCCAGGCGCTGATGGCATCGGGGCAGAGCATTTACGCTATGCAAGTAGTAAACTGGTTGTACATCTTGCATTGTGTTTATCTTCCATGTTATTGCATGGGTTTGTCCCTGAAAATCTAACAGATGTCATCCTCGTTCCTCTTGTGAAACACAAAACTGCTGATCTGTCGAGTAAGAATAGCTATCGTCCAATTGCCTTAACCAGTGTCATATGTAAAGTCCTTGAGAGTGTCTTACTAAACCGCTGTGAAAGGTATTTGACAACTACTGATTATCAATTTGGTTTCAAAAAGAGACGTGGTACAGATATGTGTATTTTTCTTCTAAAATAAACGATTAGATATTGCAAGAAAAATGGAAGCTCAGTTTTACGTCTGCTTCCTTGATGCAGAAAAAGCGTTTGATAAAGTAAATCATTTTACACTTTTAAGAAGTTAATTGAGAACCAAGTACCTCTGTACATTATTAGACTGATATATTTTTGGTACTGATCAACAAAGTTTTGCGTACGTTGGGGAAAGTCTACTTCTCAAATTTTTACAGTCTCAAATGGAGTCCGTCAAGGGGTCATTATGTCCCCCCTTCTTTTTAATTTGTATATTGACGATCTTAACAGAGCACTGTCTAGTTGTGGAGTTGGCTGTGAAATAGGCGGTACTATGTTAAATAACATGTCTTATGCTGATGAAATGTGTTTGCTTGCACCATCTATTAAAGGGGTGAGAAAGCTTATTGATGTATGTGAACAATATGCTATTGAGAACGACATTGTTTATGTTTCAAAATCAAAATGTATGAATTTTGTATCAAGAAACAAAACTCAGAATGTTCCATCAGTGTCACTTTGAGTACTACCTTTAGAATTTGTTTCACAATTTACTTATCTTGGTCATGTCTTTAGATTTGACCTTAAGGATGATGTTGATATTGCTTCTCAGCGAAGGGCGTTATGTGGTAGATCAAATATATTTTTGAGAAAATTCAGCAACTGTAGCTTCCGTGTTAAAACTCGGCTTTTTAATGCATTTTGTAATAATTTCTATTGCATACAATTGCGGTGTGACTACAAGGCGTCACCAATCCGTAGTTTGCACGTATGTCATAATAATGCTTTACGTAGGTTGTTGGATTTACCGCGAAATGCTAGTATTTCATCTGCATTTGTAGTAAACCAAACTGACAATTTTCCTATCTTGAGAAGGAAAGCTGTGTACAGTTTTGTTCGTAGACCTCGATATAGTGAAAATAAACTGCTTCAGAGTCTATTACATTCTGACGCCGCTTATTTTGGCCTGCAAGACAAATGGCAAAAGCTTCTCTATAGCAGATTTTAAAGTGATCGTGGTTTGATTTATGGTTTCTTTTAAATTACTCTTTTTTCCTCTCAGTATTTAACTGTATAGTATTTATAGTGTCCTTATAACTTTCTTTGTGCTATGGACAGTAATTTTTTATCTTGTCTGAAATAAAATTGAAATAAATAAATAAATAAAGCTTGAAGGTGTTTTATATTGTCTTGGTTCTGCTACGATTGCGCGGCGAAATAGAGATTCTAATAATTGGAAATAAATTTGGCCTGGTTTGTTTTATCAATTAGAGTCGGAAATTATGGTCACATTAGCCTGTCGACAGTCTCTAGTGCCTCTTTTGCCTAATATATGGGTAACCACTTTAGAAAAATGTCGTTGAATATTTGCGTTTCCCCATGCCGTAAGGCAGAAGGGACGCATGTCAACATCTCATCATTTAAACTAATTCAGGACTCTTCCAAATTCACAACAATGTTTGTTTGAATGCAGAATGACGATGTTAACGCCTTCCTTCACTTCCTTCAATCACTTTGATGTCACCAAACAGTTTGTGTAAGGGCAAAGAAACGTTTAACAGTCCCTGTATTCGATGATGGAGCATCATGGACTCCATGCCAAGACAAACGTAATACATGTTCTCTGTATTTAAGGTACACCTAGTCTATCTGTATCATTTCTTACACATTTATTTAGTCTGTCCAAAGCCTCTGGTTCATTGAGTCCTTTGTTCATCGGCGCAGTAGTGAGAGTGTTTTGTTTTGTTTTGTTTTGTGTTTTTTAATATACGAGACTCGGTATATTTTAAAATTAACAAGATTGACGCCAGTGATTCAAGCAGACGATTTTCACTTTAACGCGATTGGAACTAATTTGGGGTAATTAGGTCTTCATTTTTTCAAATTCCTCAAAAAGTGTTTGATGCCCTATAGCTGAATGTGGCAATATTATGTATTATTCATAAAAACAAGTGTGGAACTTAAAAAGAAAAGTAGATGAAGTTACATGTGCAGATTAACTAGACATTACTTCACCTTCCAATTATCCCTAATTATATTACCATGCCCTGTTAACACCTAACATTTTGAGCCAACCTGCATGCAACTGTTATGAACCTCCATAAAGCTTTCACGAACCTTTATGTTACTCTTACGAACCTCAATGCAACTCTTGAAATGCATTCACTTCTACCCAACCTCAATCCAACTCGCGGAAACCTCCATGCAACTCTCAAAAACCTCCCTGCAACTCTCACTGACCTCCATCCAACTCTCATGAAACCTCCATCCAACTCTCACGCACCTCCACGCTACCCTTACGAACCTCTATGCAACTCTCACGAACCTCAATGCTGTAACCTCCACAAATGTAATAATCTCCACGAATGTAACATCAAGCATAATTGTAATAAAATGCACCCATGAATGTAATATCACCCATAAATGTAACAAAAATCAACCATAAATGTAATTAAAACACCAACCACGATTGTAATAAATCGTAACCATAAATGTAATAAAAAAAATACCCACAAATGTAATACTTGTCAACCATAAATGTAATAAATCTATTTTGTCATTGAAATTGAGGAATTGGCTTTTAAATGTTTATCTTTGTGATAAGGAAAGCAGCTCTACACATTATTCATATCATAATTGATTGCGTTTAGTGTCTTTTGTGTATTTGAAAGTGTATTTTACGTTTCCCTATTTTGAGTACAAAACTGATTGGCCCTGGCGAGACACAGCTGTAATAATAACGTCAGTGCAGTCTCTACTCCAGAGTGGAGGAGACTGTATAACACTATGATCCTTTAACGCCATATTTTTTTCGAAATTTGCCGTACTTTCTTAATCAGTCACCTCAAATTCATCTTCAGAAGATAAATTGTGTGGAATAATCGATAGATTTTCTGTATGTCTACTTTTTTCTACTGTGTTCAAGGTAGTGTTCGTATTATTTTTACTAGATTTGAATATGCATACATGTTTTCTTCAACATGTTTTGTGTCGTAAGTTTCTGTTATAAGTTTGTATATTTCTCTGTTATTTGTTCTGAGTCATGTGCCATAAACTTTGTGTGGTATAACTGGTTGACGAGTTATTTTAACGCTTGCTTATTGTGTAATTATCAGTGTCTAGAACTGGTGTTCCACTTCCATTGTCTAACGCTTAGATCGGTACCTTGCCGTTTTCTGATAGTGTTCTCAAAGTATTCTTTTCTGTGTTTCGGAAAGAAAACCTAGTTTCAAGAAAGTATGCAATGACATTGCATTAGTCTTATTAAAGTTATTATTTACATTATCAACCACAAAATAAAAAGGAGCATTTTCCGGCCAAGTTTAGGCGCCTCTTTTTAAAAGAATATCTGGATTTACAAAATTTTTGTGGTGCGCGCACTACTCACTGACAGGTTCCGAGGCCCCGTTATCTTTCGCACGAGAAATTTTCGTAATTTTTGACGGTTTTTCGGGGTGCGTTGATAATATAATTGAAATGACAGACTCCTCACTGACCACTAACGTTTATTTATTGGCGAGGGGGGGGGGGAGGGAAGTCAAATTAACGGGCTTGGCAAGCCTCGCCCGTTAATTTTTGTCTTTCCTCTCGCCCTTTTCTATATTATTCCAATCGTGTTATTTCTAAATAGTATAGTTGTTCAAATTTCTAGTAAAGAATAATCTAACCCTAATAATCAACATCGCCTGTTTCGACTATTAGCTTTGTCAATAACATACCAGTGAATTTTGTGACATCATACCTCCTGATTATTACTGAAAATATATCCGATTGTCCACCACCGTGGACCCACTGGGAGTACAGCAATACAAGGGTTTTGTTTGTAAACGAATAAAGTAGGCATTTAAAAAGGAAGGAAATTATGGGATAACGATTTTTCATTATAATGGTGCACAACGTCGATAATAATGCCTTATTGTATGTTTTTCAATTTTACTAGTCCTCTCGCATGCACTTGTCACCTGTTCTGTCTGGCTCGCGCTCAGCATGCGCAATCCCCGGCGCCGTACGATATGCTGCGTGTGGAGTAGTACGTTGTTTACAAGGCTTGCTTCGTTGATGTACAGGTGAAACAAAACTCAGTAAGCTTGCAAATCCCTATATGAAGCCGGATTTGACACACGGCACTTATGGATTAGTGGCAGTGTAAGCGAAGCAAGAGTGATAAGCTACTTCGACCAGCCATTACAGATGGTAGAAAAAACTTACAAATGCTTTCAAGGGTGGTTCAGCAGACCTGTGGGAGATCTTAAAATCCTGCACTAATCGTACACGTCACACCTCAAATGATATCAGCCTTGGTGAATGGTATGAATATTTCAAAGATCTGTATGAGCAGTGTTCAGATAGTCTTGCTAATAATACAAGCTTTTCTCAAACAGTGAATGATGTCATACATAACATTGATACATTCCATGAATCACCACAGTCTGTTGAAGATCTGAATAGGCCTATTTCAACAGAGGAAATTATGTCAAGTTTGAAAAGACTGAAAGGTTCAAAGGCACCAGGGTTGGATGGTATTCCAAGTGAATTTTTTAAGTTTTCATCAAATGTAATAACTCCCTTTCTTCATACTCTGTTCAACTTTATTTTTGATTCTGGGCATTTTCCTGAAGATTGGTTAGTTGGTGTAATTGTCCCCTTGTTTAAAAAAGGCGACAAAAACAATGTTAATAATTACAGAGGAATTTCACTTTTAAATACCTTCGGAAAAAATTTTACTTCCATCTTGAATGAAAGATTATCAACGTGGGCTGAAAATAATGACTTAAGGTCAGATTGTCAAGCAGGATTTAGAAAAAATCACAGTACAGTTGATAATATTTTTGTCTTGCATGCAATGATACAGAAGTACTTAAGTGTTAGGGGAGGGAAATTTTACTGTTTATTCGTTGATTTTTCAAAAGCGTTTGATAGAGTCAATCATTCTTTTCTTTTATACAAGTTAGCTTTGCTAAGTACCCGTGGGAAGATGTTTCATATCCTTCAATCAATGTATTCTAACGTTAAATCATGTGTTAAATCAGGATTCAGAATTTCACAGTATTTTGATTGTCCAGTGGGTGTGAGACAGGGATGCATGTTAAGCCCGATTCTTTTTACGTTTTTCATCAAAGAATTAAATGACATGCTTGCCAACTCCAATGTAATGGGTATTCAATTAATGCAAGAGTATTGTGATCTATTTTCTTTGTTATATGCAGATGACGTTTCAATAGTTGCAGATTCTGTTGTAAACCTACAAAAGCTCATTAATGTACTGGGTCAATTCTGTGCCAAGTGGTCCATGCAGGTTAATGTTGGTAAAACCAAAGTTATGGTTTTTCGCAGGGGAGGTCACTTGTCACGTTCAGAGCGTTGGATATTAAATGGACAGCCTATTGAGGTTGTTTGTTATTATAAGTATTTGGGTATTTTACTTTCATCAAGAAATTGTTGGGGAAAGGCTGTGACAACGTTGGCTGATCAAGCTAGTAAAGCGTTATCAGTTCTGTACACTGCACGTAAGAGAGTCGGTGGGCTGCCTTTTCATACACATTTTAAGTTATTTGATGCAACCGTTTTGCCTATTTTACTGTATGCCTCTGAGATATGGGGCTATCAATATTATGACAAACTTGAGCAAGTACAAAGAAGATGGTGCAGAGTATATTTGGGTCTTCCTTCATCCGCTCAAAACGAAGCTGTTATAGGTGAATGTGGTCGTGTTCCTGTTTTTGTATCAACTGTAAAGCGTTGTGTAAAATTTTGGTTAAGATTGATAAAATTACCTTCTGCTAGGTTGCCACGTCAAGCCTACGATATGCTCTTGAAACTAGATTCTTTGGGAAGACACACCTGGGTTACGTCAGTTAAACACGTTTTATTTACATATGGTTTTGGTTATGCTTGGTTTGCGCAACAAGTTGGTAATAAAAATAAATTTTTACAAGATTTCGAATTAAGAGTTAAAGATGTTTCTAAACAGAATTGGTGGGCAAATGTTTGTTGTAAACCCAAAATGCGTAACTATGTCAATTATAAAAGTGCATTGGAACCAGAGAAGTATTTACATATTAGTCTTAGTTTCAAATTTCTTCAAGTATTAGCATGTTTTCGGTGTGGATGTCTGCCACTGAACATCGAAGAAGGTAGACGCACAGGTATTACTTCTACTGAAAGATATTGTAAAGTTTGTAATTCAAACAAAGTCGAGGATGAGTTCCACTTCCTATTAGAATGTCCCGCTTACAAAGACCTCCGTCTTATGTATATTCCAAATGAATACTCTACCCACCCGAACCAATGTAAATTTAACAACTTACTACAGTCTTCAAATGATGTAATTTTACGAAAACTCTGTATATTTCTTTATTAGGCATTTAATTTAAGAAAACAATGTCTCTCTGAATAAATTATTTTCTGTATTGTAGTGCGTACTTCATACCGCTTCAAAATTGTACAAGATTTTGAAATGTAACTCCTTGCAATGGGGCCGGAGGCCTATAAATGCAATAAATACACGAGAGTCATCTCTCGTTCATTCATTCATTCATTTATACAGATGGTAGATACAAAATTGGTCATTTCGATTATTGATCGGAAATCTGTTTGGGTGCCGCTCGTGCCGGGTGCTCGTGTGTTGAGGTCACGTCATAAACATTCCCACAATTACCCGTATATTGACTTATACACTTTGACATCAAGGTATCCGTTGGTTTCCTGTACTGAAAGTATATCGACGACACTTTTTTCAGTTTTACGTACGTTTCAGCACATTTTGGCGCACTTCGAAGTAGTTTGGCGCCATTGTGAACGGGGAACTACACGCGAGTGAGTGAGACAACAATGTAACATTTTCGGACAAAAGAATATCGATCGATAACATCCACTGCACGATTACAGTGGAGACTCTACGCCCGTTCGCCTCTGTTCTGTGTTATTTTTGCAGTTTACTGGAATTTTCATGGTTGATATTCGCCAAAATTTGGTATAAATTACCACAACCTGACAGGTATTTGGTCTGTACAATTTAAGAGACGCTAACCTATTAAAATGCGTCAATATAAGACCCTGATTCTGCATATGCAAACGCCGTAAGATCGCCATTTTATTGAGGGCAAGAGCAAAAATTCAGCGATCGAAAAAATAAAATGCAACTAAAACATGTTTCGTCGAGAAATTAAAAAAACTAAAACGACAGGAATTTTGTATATAAATCAAAGAAACACTGTGCCATTTTTCACTATCATTGGTTCAGAATTGAGAAATTTGAACGAGCGAGAGTTGTACGGTCTGTTCAGTACATTAAACGCCATTGTTTTCTATGGGAAATCGAGCTGATTAGACACATCTTAAAATGAAAAATACATCTGAAAAAAACCGTTGGTTTAACTTTTTCATTTCGCTGTTGTTTTTTATAATATTTGGTATGACAGATATCATGAACGGTAACTAAAACTCTACGGTTTTATTTTTTTGAGTTTCCCTCTTATTTTTATGAAATGACGAGTTGAAGATCGTTTTGCTGTTGACTGTGTTTTTACGTAATTTTGCATATGGCTGTTATCGATTACGTATTTTTGGAATTCCCATGTGAAATTCTTCCCAAAAGATTATAATTGTAAGAGCAGCATATACGGGAAATAGAACCTGTTACTCTTTCATTAATATTTAGCTGTGCAGGAAGGAAATACGGCGAAATTTTCAACATGACGCAGGAGGTGAAATTTACTCTCTGAACGCGCACTCCAAGTATGTGTGGCGAAAATTCGGGACGCTATTACCGTACCAAATGGGGCGCCTTTGGGTCGTAGTGTTTTTCTGGCGATTTTTTGAAATTTTGTGAGAATACGCCTTAAACTAAGGATACTCCCGTCTCAAAGCATAGGCAGGCCTTATTTAGGTCAATGGGACTGGCCCTGCTTGAGAGGGTGTTCAATTGAACGCCGTTTCAAAGCATATGCAAACCATATGTATGTCAATCAGGCTGGCCCTGCTTGAGAGGGTGTTCAATTGAACGCCGTTTCAAATCATATGCAAACCATATGTATGTCAAACAGGCTGGCCCTACTTGAGATGGTGTTCAATTTAACGCCACCTCAAAGCATTGGCAGACCATATGTAAGTCAATCAAGCTGGCCCTGCTTGAGGCGGTGTTCAATTGAACGCCGTCTCAAAGCACAGGCAACCCATTTGTTGATCGATAAGGTTTAGTCTGCTTGAGATGGTGTTCAATTGAACGCCGTCTCAAAGCACAAGCAGGCCATATCATCTGTTAGAGAATGAAGCGGAGCATGTTTGAGACAATATGCAATTTAGTGCTTTTGATGAACAGATAGGCCACCTTGTGTTATCTTTGGTGAATAAAACTGTTATGCCTGACAGAGTGTTTGTACTGTTTCAAAGTTAAAAGAATCAACATTATAAGACTAGGTAAGAGCATTTAAAAATCAGCAAATGCAGTGAAATTTAATATGTACATGATAATATTATGTAAATACACAATTGTTGGACATTTTTTGCTACCCTTAATGTCAGCTTTTCCAAAACAGTGTTTGGAGAAAATGGTAAAGACCACACAAATCCTGTTCAAGCTTTGCCAAAGGACACACAGGCAGCAATTTCTTTACTTTAAACTGTTAAATGTTGCAAAGGCTGCTTGAAGAAATTTGATTATTATTGAATGTGTACAAAATAAAACTACATCAATGTTTTAAACACATGAGATGTACACTTTTGTTGTAAATGCCGTGTTGTTAAAAATTATAAACTTGTTTGCAAGTTCCCAAAATAAACATTAATTAATACACGTCACCAATATAATTACACAAATACTGCCACAGAAACGTGATAAACGTTGCAAATTTTGATTATAGAATAGCAAAATATAATATCATTAGTCATAAACTAGCGACCTACATTTAACGGCTTATACAGCTTCGCTGAGTTATACTTGTAGAGAATAATTATTTGTGAAACTTGTGTTGATGATGAAGGTGAAAATCTTTGATAGCTAATTTCTGGATGGCCAGACAAAGAGTATTAAGAACAAGAGTAAAAATGCACAATTGAAGAATTCATCGTAATTTGAAAATATCACGGTAAGAACATCTTTAAGAACAAGTTAACCAGAGCTATCAGGTGAGAAGTTTATCGATAAAGAATTTTTTGACCAAAAATGGCTAATATTTAAAAAAAATACAAAATTGTAGAGTTTATCATTATTTTAATACATAACAATAAGACAACTCCTAGAAACATGTAAACAAAATGCCAAAGCTATCAGACAAGCAGTTTTTTAGAAACAAATTTTTAAGCAAAATTCGTCAAAAATTACAAAAATACAAAATTGTAGATTTAATGATTGTTTCAATACATCATAGATAAAATAACTCCTAGGAATCTTTAGATAAAATACACAAGGCTATTGATGAGCAGTATTTTGCATAACAAATTTTTCGACAAAATTGGTAAAATTAGCCTTGAAATACAAATTTGCATATTTCATCACAATTTGAACGAATCTCATTAAATTCGTCCCTTGTGACATATATACTTCACATTTTAAAAGGTGTCGAACAAGCCATTTTGAAGAAGCTTGGAATGTTTATAGTTGACAGACTGTGGACGACGAACGCCCGACAACAGATGCAAGTTGCTGTATCACCTCTATTTGTAACAATGAAGCCGTTTTGTAACATTAAGCCAATTTGTAACAAAAATTAACCCTATTTGTAACACTAACCAAATTTGTAACAAAACTTAACCCTATATGTTACACAACCTAATTTTCAAAAACATCTTGGCCGTATTTGTTTTAATTTTGATGAAATATGCATATTTGTATTTTGGGATCGAGTTTTTTGTTTTTACCTTGTCGAAATTAATTTCAGGAAACTGCTCGTCATATAAATTTCGGTGTGCAGGTTCCTAGTGTTAATAGGCCTATTTGTTAGAGATAATCAAGTTGTGCAGATATATGCCAAAACTTTATTTTAGGCAACTTTCACCAACTTCGAACAGAAATGTGAAATAATCTTGTCTTCTGACAGAAGTCATCCTAATCCTATTTGGAACACTAACCCAATTTATAGCAAAAGTTAATCCCATTTGTAACACCGATCCGAAAAGCCATGTCTTTCTTTTTTTTAATCTCGTCGCTGAAGTACTTGTAGGGGTTCAATATGCTTCTTCTTTATCTTCTTCTTCGTCTTCCCTTTTTTCCATCCAAAACTGTTTCACGCAGCCTTTTAAAACTTTCAGGGCTTATTAAACCGAATGAGTTCTAGTAAAACACACGAATCTTTCGATAGTGAGTCATGTGATCTGGCTGCCATCTTGGATTCAAATTTTGTATTCTGCCTTATTTGCAAAAGCTTGACAAATTAAGACTCTGTGAACAATTTTTTTAAACATAGTACTGAGATGCCATACGCAAAATTTCAGGTTCATTGACCTTGCCGTTTTTGAGAATAAGATTTTTATGTGATTAAATTTATATTTTAGTATAACTAATTAATTATGCAAAATCAAGGTATCTTAAGAACTACAGGGGCAAAAGATTTGGTTCTTGGTTCATACGGGTAAGTATGGCACAAAACATATTAACAATATTTGAGTGAACTTGACTGACCTTGGACCTGCTTTCACATATCACGACTCCCATTCAAAATTCATTGCACAAAATGACTTGCAATTTTACAAATAGGTAAAACTCACTGACAATATTTGCTTACTTTGTTATCATGTCAACTGGTCACATGACCCTGCAGTTATCTTCAACTGAAACGTTTAAATTAATCTCATTTGCACACAAATTAATCAATCAAAGTACTGTTGAAAATATTTGTTGACCATACATCGAGGCTCCTTATTGACAACTTTCAAGGTCACATGCCATTTTTAATTTTGAGAAGCAGATTTTTAAAGTATTATTATTCACATTTTGCAATGACCTTTGACTTGTGCTATACCTATGCAGCTAAGCTATGGCAATGGCTTATTCTGACCAATTTAAGACCTCGAGAGGGTTACTGTCTAATGAGCCTTGACTAGTAGAGGACCAAATTCTACTCTTAAATTTTAGGATACCTTCTTTGACCCTAGGTGCCATGCGTTGTAGGTTCGAGCCCGGTTGAAAACACCGTATTCTCTAACCTGGTTTGATAGTTCTGCTGGTGGATAGTATTGTCCCCGAGGCTGCTTTTCGCCCAGTAATATAGGGTTATTCACAAAATACGGCCCTGTATGGACGAGGGCTCAGTGAGTGACGTATTGGACGAGCCGAAGGCGAATCAAATAAGTCACTCACTGAGCCCTCGTCCATACAGGGCCGTATTTTATGTATAACCCTATCATTATACACCTCCGTCTATTAATCGTCCGTATAAACTAGTTGTCTGGTAAATTTTGAGGGATGCGGCACGCGCGATATGAGTGGAACGCGCGCGATTGTTGCGTTGGCACGAAGCTAATTAATTTCCAGTGCAGTTCAAGCAAACTTCGCTGAATGTTTTCAATTTAATTAGTTTTTTAAAATAAAAATCAATTGCATTTAGACTCGGTTTTGTGTTTAGCGTGTTTTAAACCTTAAACTACGAATACATTTTGGTAGAAGTTGTTATTATGTCTATAACTTACCGTAAAATAGTTTGTTTACATCCGATAATCGCTAGGTCAAAGGTCAAATAGGCGCGTCACGCGTCTCCCGTATTCCGGACTCAGCGTGCTATGCAAAATACTGAAAGTTATTGGACGGTCAAACTCCCATAGGTTACGGCAGTAGGTGTATAATAATGCGATGTATTCATTGCTTCGCTTCGATAAAGTTTGTGTGTGCGATGTATGATAGCGTGTGTGCGAACATGAATGCGTCACGAACTCTACAGCGAGTGGAGAAGGCGCTGTCGGAATTGTAATAAATTTAGCTCGGTTATTGACCCAATCTTTTTGAGATTGGGGATTTAGCCCAGCGGTTTTGTCTGTAGATTTCTCCACTAGGTGAATGGGCGCCGTGCGTTGTGGGTTCGAGCCCTGTTAAAACCATGGTATATTTCATCAAGTAATGCTTGTGAATGCACGAATTGACCAGCGAAGCTTGAATGAAGGTAAATGTTATATTTTGTTGAAACCATTGTTTAAATATCCGAGCCCCTCGAATTGTAGGGAAAAACGCTGCAGTCTGTATGCAGTGGGAGGGGGATAGGTCAATATACTGACCAGTGGCAAGCCAATTATGCGACCAGACAGAAATTTAAAATGTAATCCATATTTTCATCGCAAAAAGATAACAGCTTATGATGTGTACGTGTCTTACCTTCTCAGATATTTTAGGGCTTGTGAATCATTTGTTAATTTTCAAATGAGACACAGCTTATTGGTATCAAAACTCGTGACACAGGGATACACATCCAAAAGACTCGTTAGGACTTTCAAAAAGTTCTACTGTCGATATGATGACAGTGTGGCCAAATATGACTTTTTGTAAACTTACGTCACGCAACACTGTGAGTGGAAACCACAATTTTAATGAACTTTAACATTAAACATTAATACAATATCCCTATATCCCTGCTAGTACGTCTCCTTCCAACAATGACTCTATAATGTTAACCTGTCTCCAAAAACGAGTCTAAATATCAACAAACGCACCAAGCAAAGAACGCAAAATACATGTGACTTGAGGTCACATGATAGCGCCCTCTGTGTTGCGTGACTACAATTTTTGTAAACTTACGTCACGCAACACTGTGAGTGGAAACAACAATTTTAATGAACTTTAACATTAAACATTAATACAATATGCCTATGTGGAGAGTTACCGTTGCTGTTTTGTTAATGTTCTGTGTTACAAATCAAGCACTTGGTCTGTATAATCTGGTGGAGTTTTGCTGTGCACAAAATGGTCGAAGAAAACAGATCTAGTTTTCCACCTTCCAATTTTCATGACAATTTCTGGGTCAATGTTAGCGGTGATTGCAGATGTAGCCGCAGTAGGGCGAAAATCCTTCACATTATACTTTCCTCCTAAACCAGCAAGTTGAATAGCTTCATCTAAAATTCGAGCAATACTAGGGGCTTCAACTGCATGATAAGGTGAATTCAAACTGATAAATACTGCATTATTACTTGGTCTTACATCGCTTGTACGTTGAATATAATCAAACAAAGTCTTAACAGGGTCTAGTTTTTCAATAGTTGAAGGTGGTAAACACACCTCAAAACCTGTACGACTAGTATCATTCTTAATACAAAAAAACGTGATATTGACACTTTTGTCCTCATTGAATCGCAGTTGGTTGGTTGAAAAACAAATTGGCTCCTTTCTACAAGTATTTAGGTTAAAGGTTTGCCCTTTTGGAGCAACATCTGATGGGCGAAGACCCGCTGTTAATGCAAGCAATGTTACTGCTTTACAACGCAACTGTTTGATACTCAGTTTTTCATTGTCTGGCCATGACATAAACAGCTCATGGAAGGCTGATACTGGCATTGCCGATGAATGTTTCATAGGTTCTACTGTACCTGACTTAACGAGAGATGACATAAAGTTTGCTATTACTGGTTCATTCATAAGATTTGGGTAGTTAAATGCACTGTACAGACTCCCCAATGCGGCGGAGGCTGATCGTAATTGTGATCTTGGTTTATTTGAACTGTCAGCAATTTTGCACATAAAATCTGCAATAATAGCAGTATCTAATGGTGGGAAATTTATCTGTCTTTCCACACAGTATATGTAAAACTGTCTGATAGAACGATTAAATAAGGTAAGTGTTGAGTCAGCCCAACATAGGGGGTATTGTTTTGTTGCACGATATGACCATTCTTCATCCATCAGTCTTTTCTTCCAGATATCCTCCAGGCATATATCTTCCATCTTGGGTTTCTCCTTGGCTCTGGCTGAGTTCCCATTTTCCAGAATGTTCGGGGTGAGTTTGGTAGACAAAGTGGCGTAGCAATCGTCATTCGTTTGAGCTCCTGGAACCATGGCTGTGCGGGCCAATACGGTGCAATCACTGTTGCATCTGCCTGTTGTCGCTGTACCACCTTTAACACTTTTGGCAGTAATCGGAACGGTGGATTCACATAATTGTTTTGGTCTCTCCAATTTTGTTGTGATAACGATCGATTCCGGAAGACAAAGGGTCGTATCTCAAACTGTTGTAAACTGGTATCTGCGTGTTTGTCATACTGGCAAAGCGGTCTATACTGTGAGGTCCCCACATATCGTCTAAAATCCGGAAAAGTTTTGGGTGCAATCGCCAATCGTAATGATCCACTATCCTGGACAACATATCGGCCTGGCAATTTGTTTTTCCCGGCAAGTGTTTTGCTGATAATTTTATTTGGAAGTCGTGAGCTTCCATCCACACTGCCTGGACTAATTGTGTCATTTCTGGACTGCTTCCACCCAAATGGTTTAAATATGCTACTGCTGTGACATTGTCTGAAAGTATTTGAAGTGTTTTGCCTTTCAGTTTTGTGGAAAAAGATTTCAGTCCCATCAGTATCGCCATGAGCTCTTTGTAGTTTGAATGTTTCATTGACATTCTTTTGTTCCAATGCTCTGCCGCTTCGAAATGAAGGCACACAGCACCCCATCCTTACTGGGACGCATCTGTCCACATCTGTGCATCTACTAGTTGTGTTGCTGCTGACCGACCATTCCAAGACTGTAGAGCTTGCAACCACCACTTCATTTCGTGTTTCACTGGTTGGTGTAAGGTCAAGATATCTTCCCATGAAGTTTTGGTAGCAAGCAGTCGATAAACACTGCGCAGCAGTAGCTTGCCTGGCACGATTGCCTGAGTCATTGCTATACATTGTCCGGCTATCCTGGCCAGTACTCGTGCCGGTAAGGAACTCTTGTTCAAGGCTCTTATCAGATCGCGTCGTAACTTCCGAACACGTTGAGCTGGTATGCTTATCTCTGGTAACCCATCTGGGCCAATACTGTTCATTTGGTAGCCAATGAACACTTTCTTGCTGGACGGTGATAGGTCGCATTTCTCCCAACTTAGGTACCAACCCAATGAATGCATTGTCTGTAGTGCTTTTGTCATTTGATTGTCTATTTTCTCCTTTTGGGCTGTCAGGAAAAAATCGTCTACATATGCCATGTTGCGAAAACCTATTGTCCGCAAGTGTTGAACCACAACTCGAATCACTTTGGAGAAGAAATATGGGCTGGCATTTAGGCCGAAAAGAAGGACTTTCCATTGGTAGTATCTGTTTTTCCACTTGAAACCTAGGAACTTGTGATAGTCTTGATGCACTGGTATTTGGTGAAAACCATTCTTGATATCCCATGTTACCATGTGGTCGTTCGGCTGTACCATTTCCATAACTGTACGTATATCTTCATACTGGAATTTTGGTGGGATGCAAGTTTGATTCAGTGCTCGCAAGTCTGTTATCATACGCCATTTTCCTCCCTTTGTGGCACACATCCAATTGGTGAAACGCAATAAGGTTTTTCTGAACATTGTTTTATAGCATTGCTTTTCAATAAACTAACAATCTCACCGTCTATAAACTCAGTCTGCTTCTTTGAAAGTCTGTGATTTGGTAAACAAAATGGTTGCGGGTTACAGATAAATGGTAGCTCAACACCCTCAGAAAGCCACTTTACAACATGTTTAGGTGCTCCAATTTTAATCCACTCATCCACATGGTCGCTAAGGGAAGCAGCTTGAAACTTACTGTTCATGCTTCACTGTTTTCATTTTGAGGGCTGTAAGATCCAGACACCTGTCTTCTTGCTGGAATATTTCTATTGGCAAACTGACTGAACGTGTCCTGTCTGTTGTTACCGAAACTGCTTCTTTCTCTATTATAGTTGCTGTTATAGTTACCTCTATCACGCTGTCGGGTGGTTGATGGAGGCTGGCGTACAGCCGCTATTGCAGCTGCTTGTCGTAAATTCTCGAGGGCCTCACGTGGTAAACCTGAGGTGTTTCTTTGGAGGGAACGAAACAGTCTTGATGTGTCTTTATCAAATTGCCCCTGTACTACTATGGCTGCGTATTCGTCTTGTAAATATCTAATCTGTGCCCACTGGATTAGAAATAAATGCCGCAATGTCTCTTCTGAGAGTGTGGTTGTTGACAGAGTAGCTAGTAGCTTCAGCGTCGTTTCAGTATACCTTGCGCACTTTGTGACAATGTTAAGGACTGCTTGGTCTTCCCGCTTAATGCCTTGGCGGGATTCTGATAATTTCAGATCACTTGGTAATTTTACTTTTTGTAGAGAGTCTTTAATAGTTGTAAACTCACTTTGAATATCCTCGGTGGTGTGTTGCGAGTAAGTCGCTGTAGAAACAGGACCAAGGGCACTACTCTGTGTGCAATTTTCGCGGGCTTCACTTTGCCTTACGTTGGCCTGGTCTGGCTGAGCTTGACTGGTCTGATCTGGTTGATCGTGGCCGCTTGCTGTTTGACGACCCACGTGGGCAGCGTCTACTTGCGGTCACTGTATTTCACCTAGTGATCGTTCGAGATGGTGAAGGCGGGCCTGTGTATCCCTATTTTGTTGACACAGGGCATCAACCGATGACTTCAATTCTGTTAGTATTTTTGCGAAATCGCCAGTTTCCGTCGGAGCCTCCGACATGGCTTCTGCTGGCGGAGACGCACCAAGCAAAGAACACAAAATACATGTGACTTGAGGTCACATGATAGCGCCCTCTGTGTTGCGTGACTACAAACCTCGTTCACTCAAATGATTAGCGACAGCATTCCATGCGTTGACTTATTTCAGTGATTCATATACTGTATCACTTCATACAATATTTAGACAATTGTTGGACCAATCCTGACGAGTGAAGCATGCTAACAGGGTATGCTTACTCATTCCGGACACCAGATACCACCACTAACTATCAGTGGTTCAGGATGGTCCTACTTAAATTTGTAAATCTCAAATGTCTCATGGACCTGGTAATGTATTACCTTATATATGGAACAATTGTTGGACCAGTTTAATGTCATATTTATTGCTTTTCTCGGCTGTAATCATGATTTGTAAATCATTATTTGTGTGACAGGAACAGTAGAGTTTGAGATAGAATCAATTGTTACCCCACCGACTCTTTATTTGAAAATCAGCATACAGTATGTATTTTTGCCATACAAACTGTAACGTTTACGCTTAAATGATCTCAAGAGAGACAAACTGCACCTTGTCACCTTTTCTTGGACCATTGAGTCTAAAGGTGATAACTATCATTGCCACTGAATTACATTTATATGTGATTTCCTGCAAAGGAAATCACACAGGAGATAATGTGGTGTTGAAAGCTATTCTTTGGGTCTAAAGCTTGCTTTAGGCTTGTTTTGGCTTATCTAAGCCATGCCAAAAGCAGGACCTAATTGAAAACAAGTTTTGCCGTGTACTGTATCAGGTGTTTGTGTGAAGGTCCCATGTATTGAGTACAATTCAATTGTTTTGGAAGGTATAGGTCATTTCTTAACAAGTTATTTGCTATTGAAAATTGTGACACATATATTTTTATATTTCTATGCTTTGAACATGGCTAATAACATAATTTGCCTAGAGACAGTGCACAATTAAGACACAAATTCATATTTCTATGCTTTGACCATGACAACATAAGATATTAATAAATTTGCCTAGAGACAGTGTACAATTGAGACAGTGTTCAAATGAACAGTCTCAAACATGGTTTGAGATGGTGTTCAACTGAACTCAATCTCAAAAAAAGTTTGAGATGGTGTATTGTTTGAGAGAGTGTTCAATTGTACACCATCTCAAACCTTGTTAGAGAATGTTTGAGACAGTGTTCAGTTGAACAACGTCTCAAACATTCTTTGAGATGTTGTGCAATTGTACAACATCTCAAACATAGTTAAAGTATGTTTGAGGCGGTGTTCAATTAAAAAACATTACAAAGTTCATTGAGATGGTGTTTAATTTAACACCGTCTCTAACAGTAGTTGACGCGGATTTAAATTGAACGCTGTTTCAACCATTCTTTGAGATGGTGTTGAATTGAACACCATCTCAAACCATGTTAGAGAATATTTCAATCAATAAAAAAATATGTCTTTGTACTGTCACTTCTTGTGTTTCATTTTGGCAAGCGGGTCTTGCATCCGAATTTATCGGACGAATTTATAAAACATTTGGACATATATAAAAATGAGATCTTTGAAGTTGCAAAATTTAAAATATAGTACATGGACCAAATTGAAATTTTGAATTGTGCTTTTTATGTCAGTCATTATGAAGAACCTTCAAACGGCAAAATTATACTAAGCAAAGAATTATGAAGAAAATTTAAGAAGCCTAAAATTATAAACCGAAATTTTTGACATAAAAAAATTGAAAAACAGTAGTCGATTACAGCGAAAATAAGAAATTTATTATGTAAATATCAGAAAACCTCAAGATCAGAAAATCACAAAATAGGTCAGCATGTGTTAAGAGAAAATTTCATGTCTACTTTTCATTGAAAAAATGCGTCTGATGATGAGTTAGTTACCGAAAAATGACACGTTTGGCTTATCATTGAGTCAGTAAAGTCTATTTAATGCAATGAAAATATTCAACTACGCTCAACTACGCTGGTATAATTAGTCATAACAGATATTCTTGATGAGATTATTCTGCAATAACAGTAACAACAGATCATAAAAGATGTCTTCAATCACAGTATTCTTATGAAAGTGTGTTGATCTCTGAATCCCTCATTTTGATACTCAAATAAAGTGTTAGTAAAGCTAGCAGACAATTAGTTAACGATAAGGATGTTGTCAAAAACTTTGAGCGTAGGATTTACGAATTCCCCATGGATCTTCATAACAAATTCATATCAAGTAGGGCGAGCGATTTCTGAAGAAAGCATTTCTATTTATTTTAATATAATTATATTAAATGACATTTTCGTACAGTAGTTTGGCAAAAAGAATACAACTCTAAATTGACTTAAGCAATTGGAACATAAAATATTTAATCGTAAAATGTTCTCACAGCAGATGAATAATGGCAAATATATATATATATGTCTTTTAAAAGGTAGTGTAAGTAAGGAAGAAAAAAAACAGTGAATTTTCTCGCTGTTACATATGTTTATACACACTAAATTTAAAATAAATTGAATGCACATATTTGTAACTTGAAGTAATATTATCACTGATAAAGGCCAATTACATTCTGTACACGCGATTGTAATTAAATAGCACTATCAAGTGGTGTAGCATCGTCGATAGAATTCTACTCGCTTGATCAAATGTACAATAACATTGAAATTGTTGATTCCCATAAAGGAGCTACATACCTAATAGACACTTTCAGATTTTTATGTTTTTCTCAGTTATAGAAATCACAAACCTCAATAAAATATATGTATTTTGTGAAAGCCCTGATATAAGAAAATCCGACCATGCTGAGTACATAATCATCTTTGGCATGAATCACACAACAAGCATTTGGCTGACCAATTCTAAAATAAGGTTTTTCTCCTTTTAGTAAACACGCTGCACGAATTCCTGTTAAAATTTGTGCATTGCCAAACCCGGGTAATACAATTCAAAATATGTTCTGGGATTTCCCTTAGATGCCTTTGTTTTTTGTACTAAGCAAAGAATTATGAAAAAAATTTAAGAAGCCTAAAATGTGAAAGGATTACTTGCTCGACACTCTAACATATATGATCGGGACGAACCATTCTATTTGTAGGTAGTGTTAAAATTCGATAAATAATATTAAACAAACGCTCAGAGTTGGTTTCAAAATGTCGCCACCAAAACAAATATTATTTATCGAATTTTAACACTACCTACAAATAGAATGGTTCGTCCCAATCATATATGTAAGAGTGTCGAGCTAGTAACCCTTTCACTCTATCTGAGGATTGCAAAATGCATGAAACTTAAGTAATAGATTTCATTACTTTGTATTTGAAGTTATCTGTTTATTTGAAGTTATCTGTTTATATATATATATATATATATATATATATATATATATATATATATATATATATATATATATATATATATATATATATGCATGTTAAAATTAGTATACATATTTCATACAGTAATTTAATAATACTATTTTAGAGGATTTCAGCTTAGGTATAACATAAAATAAGGGTAAGAATGTTAGCTAACACAATGGTAACTTTAGTTTGTTATGAGCAACACAATACATTAGCTTATTTTTTATTTTGCAAATGTATTGTTTGGACTTAAAACAAGAAAATAGTCAAAATACAACTGCACTTCAATTGATCACACGTTTAGGTCCTTAAAAACAAATAGTGGACCAAAAGGTTGTTTGTTACTTATTCACCAAACTATGGTAATGTATGGGGAGGAGTAACCAGTTTTTCGCTATTTTCAATTTCTTTCTCTTGTCGATTTCCAGGTTTTCCAGTTGCTTCTCTCATATCCAAGCTGCTTATATCTTTACCCCTACTGACATGTCGATCTCCTTCATTTTCTCTGCCTGTGCCTGACATAAAAAGATATGTATATCGTCAAATACAGAGAATGCAAATATAAAGACATTAAATTGAAACAGAAACAATACCATTTTAGAACAGAAATCAACAATTAAATATTAATCATATATCAGTCATATAATGCCGGTTCATAGTACATGTTTGTTATTTCTCTCTCTCTCTCTCTCTCTCTCTCTCTCTCTCTCTCTCTCTCTCTCTCTCTCTCTCTCTCTATATATATGTATGTATGTAAACGACACAGAACTATATGCACATTAAATTCACAGAAAAGCCATAACTATAGCTACATCTTTGACGAATTATTTTGATATTTACACAGCTCAAAACGCGTGTTCAAGGTTTTTATACCTAATGCACTTGCATCACTGCAGAGTCACTGTTTAACAAAAAATACTTCCCATTGCCTTGAAAAACATGTTTTTTATCCATTGGGCCGACTTAACCAGTCAATATTCCCGCAGCGATCGAGTTGTTGACATCCTATGCATCACGAAAAATAAATTATAACATCCATTCTTTTTGTACAAATAAGTTTCAAGCAATCATGTATATACCAAGAATAATCTACATGCAGCCATTGTCTAGGATTGACTGCAAGGTTGTAGTCGATTCCTGTTCAATACTACACCATTCTATTTCCACACAGTGAGTAAATACATGATAGCATTTTTCAGAAATGTTGAAAATTAACACAATTGGAACTATTCTGGATATAAGATGAACAGTAAAAGTCACAGAATATCCTCTCTAAGAGAGGGTTCACTCAAAGCATTTAGTAATTATCAATTTTTCTAATGAAGATATCAAAACTGTAATTATCGAATTAAATAACCAGATATGAACTGAAAATGCTCACGTGTTTCATACAGTTATGTGTAAATTTGAACCTTTGCCACATGTTTGCAACTTCATTGAAAGTATTATGATCA
>LD342907.1:332894-366819 GCA_001465055.1 Ptychodera flava | reverse complement strand
AACTTCCTGCTCTACGCACGCGCAGCAAAGGGTCAACGGGTCAAAACGTTACTGCGAGTGCGCATAATACATCTCTAAATTAAGACTGAACACGAACTGTTTATGATGTGGACTTTTTGCAACCTAAAGCCTGCAATAAATAGTCTGTTTCACTGTCTGACTCTGGTGCCTAATGCCGTCCAAGCGGAGATAAGTAGCCTGTAAGATTAGACAGTTAGTACTTTGTCCCATGACTTAGTGATCAGTTTAAATTTTTCGTAATAAATCTAGTTTCAAAAGTTAATTGCTGAGTTAACCGTTTTGTTTGTTTGTTTTTCTTACGTAACACTTGAAATCTCCAAAGTACTGACTAAACGAGACATTCAGTATTCGTTGATACAATATAGATTTATTTCTTCGTAGACAGGCTTGACAGTTACCACCGCCAAAGGCAAGCTTCTCAATGGTCAAGATGTCTTGGACTACTCTTTTGTTATCCATTGAATTCTCCTTTCATTGAATCTCTTTTTGCAATGCCTCTTGTTTGTCGTATCCTTCTCGTATTGTATAACCCTTTGTACCCTGACCCCCTGGTTCTCTATAACGTCATCGGATATTTATATCCCAACCGGGTTCAAAGTGTTGAGAATAGGATTGTAAATCTGACTCCTAAGTTTGGTGTTAATTATACGATAAACATCATTTAAAGATAAAATAATACATCGATTCATAAACATCATTAAAAGTCATGATCTTCAATTAACATATAACAAATAAGATTGCGAACTAACAGAAAACCGAAGCCATCTGTCATCATATCACTAGACAAAATGCTTGATATGCGCTTGGCATATTTATGTATATTGGTGAATATGGAACAAAATTCAAATACGTTGATGTGCGTAGCATTTTTCTATGCAGATCATGAGTATACGTAATGCAGATCTTTGTACACTAAGTGTACACTGTAGTTTTGAGATAATTTAAGAGCAGTAATTAGCATGTCAATAAAAGTTTTAGATTGTTCTAATATGCTCTTATATAACCACATGAGTATAAATAGGGGCCGGCACAGCTTGAAGACAGACATTTTTGAATCTTGTCTGTTCTGTGTTACTTCAAGTCTTCGGAAAGTCCGACAGTATTAATTTCAAGACTTTTCAAGACCTACACCGCCACGCTGGATTTATACTGTGGACTTTATGCAACTTCAAGCCTGGAAGGCAAAGGACTGTTTATTCCTCCGACAGACTGTTACAACTCTGAGACTGGAGCTTTGCCGTCCCAGCTGAGATAAGTAGCCTGTACACTTTTACAGTTTGTTTTCTATCCCTCGAGATTTTAATTACTTTTATTTAATCACAATTTACAGAGAACTGTTATGAATCATCTCTTAGAAAGCGTCCTTGAGTTGTATTTAAAGCCTTTCAGAATACATCTCATATCATTCTATATAAGTTTTTAGTTCGTATCTTGTTTTATGCAAACGAACTTTCACATCATGTGTGCAGACACACAGGCAAGTATTCGGCAGTCAGTGTTTAGCGTTCATGGCCACAGTAATTTTTCTGCTGTGATATTTCATGTTGTAGTTGATTAAAAACCGAGGCTAGTATCTTATTGTGTAACTCCTAGTCATAGCAATCTCGAATACAGGACATTTTGGTGGTGTTTTTGTTGGTGTACTTTTATATCGGCCATATTGTAATGTGTAATATTTAGATGGAATGTTCTGTACAATTTGCAAGAAAATTACACATCTGTCCTATTACTTAAGGTTCCAAGACCAGAAATTGACCTTTTTAACCTAACAATTCTTTGATGCTTAATAAGCTCAGACCTCCCTAAATTATACATTTTCTGAAAGCCGAGATACAGAGGAACGATTTGATAACTACAGTGTTACCACTGTTTACATAACTATCACGTGACAGGTAATTTGCATAATCTTGCAAAAATCTGTTTTCCCTATGTTTTGTCTCAATATATCTGACTCAAACTTACGGGAATACAAGCTGTCACATCGCTCTTCTAAACTGTGTCTCAGATGTTTTATATCTTGCTTAGATTTTTCAGCACAATTTAAAAAAAAATTATCTAGGCTTGAATTTGATGCTCTGGAAGTTTTGATGGCATAAAAGTTCTTTAAGGTGGTTTAAACAAATTCTGAGTCACTTTTAAAGATCCCTCTGACAGCATGCACTCACACAAATTTCAGCAATTTTCTCAAAGCATTGAAACAAAACCTAGGGAAAATCGATTTTTGTAAGGTTATGCAAATTACCTATCACGTGATAATTATGTAAACAATGCTACAAACCCTTTTGAGAGAACACTGCATGTGAATTGCCGGAATCAGTTGGAGGGCTTCGTATCCTTGCTAATCTAAAACAGGCGCAACATTTACACTGTATACGAATACATAAATAGCCAGGTAGACGGTTCATAATTGCTGCCGGTAACGTACTCTTTTCATGAAATTTGAAATGATCGAAATAACTTTGACGTAAGCCGTCTCCATGATGCAATTTTCACCTTGTAGAAATTTGGTTACGAATCCTAACTGATATGGCAACGCAAGTTTTGAATTTGTGTAATAGTCGCGCCAGCGGCTTACTGACTACGCATGTGCTTATTCATAATATCAGTCTGCCACAGAACCCCTGATTTCCGGTACCATTGTATCATGGGTAATTTGGGCCAAAATGGCGTTCTCGGCGAGACTCGCTGATTAGTGGAAAACAACAACTCTCTCAACTCGGCATTTCAACACGAATTCGCGATGCTCCGTGTTTATTTCTATTCCGACGTTGTGGCCCAAGTTCGAAAGAATACATCAAAGCCAAATGCCACAAAATTACCCAGTTTTATTGCCATGATCATTTTTTAAAAATCCGGTGGCTAAAAATAGCTTATTTTGCAATAAACAACTTCAAAAACGTGTACTTTTGTGTCCAAAGAACGATATGCGAAGACACGTGTACGATTACGATCGATACCTTTCTGACTAATGGTGAATGGGTCAGCTCGGTGATCGAATACGTCATTGTCTCGTAAAACCGCCAGAAACCACAGGTGGTAAATTGGTCAAAATCGTTGATTTTACGGACTTTTAAGAGGTCGTACAGATCACAGCGCGTATTTAGTTTTGAACCAGAGAGTAGAATTATGTACAGTAACATGCCGCCATCGCAAGGAACCTGTTGGTGGTCATGCTTGCATACTTTTACTGGCCTGTCAACAGTAGAATCCAACATGCACTATTTCCGGGGGTTGGAGCAGTACATTTTCGCGAGCGTGTACTTTTGTGTCCAAAAATGAAATACGCACAATATTGTCATCAGCGTTTAATACAGTTGACATTAAAAACCTACGTTGTAAAATTGGGTGGAATTCTGACGCGACGACTGGCTTGAAGACACTCGAATTTCGAGTAAAAACGTAAAATTCTGTACAATTCCAACCACTTCAACACACCACTGAAATACGAAAACACACACAGCGATGCCGTTGAATTTCCAGTGGGTTAGTCCAGACAACATGCTATTTCAAGCTGCCCATCAATATCTAGGCTGTACCCCAGTCAAACTTTAGAACGTCATCGGATCGTGATGACAGTCATAAAATTGTAAAGTGACACATGTCAAATTCCTCAAATTGAGGGCAGTAAACACCGTTCTATCCAATCATAGCATATGCAACACAGTCTGGTCTCCTCCTACTGAACTCTGACACTCAAATTTTGCATGATCACCCTCTATATAAGGTAAAATGGGCAGAACATGCTTCTTTTTTGGGATATTGCATTTGGCGGGAAATTCTGGCATGTCCTAAGGACACGCCCAATAATAATGTCACATGACATATTTTGGCAACCGCCATTGGCCAGCTACTTTCATTATTGACACAAGGCGACGTGAATGAATATATTACTAACCAAGGTCACTCATCATTTACGCGCAAGTAGCCCCGAACGAAGCACCAGCTCGTCTTCATCCCCGCCGAATATTTCATTGCCGTCTTCATTTTATTGTAGAAATCATTTTAATACTGTATTCTGAAAGTTTTGATGTTTTTTGCACGAATTATATCTACATAACGTAGGCTCCTAGTTTGTTCGTGAGCGCTTTAGTAGTGCCACCGGGTGCCAAACTAGTCCAGTTGGTGAGTGACTGGTACTGATTAAATACCTTCATGCCGAGTCGGAGTATTTTCATCGTCTTTTTCAATTAATTATCAAGTAGGTTATCACGTTCAACAGTGTGTGTTGAAAAGTCGGTGAAATGTTGTTTATTTGTACAGTAGATAATTAGTCAGTAGGTGAACGCTTTGTATGATTACTTAGCTCTGAGTTTATGACGCGTGGCCATGCCACACGCTGTGATATAATTTCATACAGTTCATTGTTAGCAAACTTGTCAAAAGCCCTTGGCAACACTAGCGATCACAAAATTCTTCTTTCAACGAAAATTATATTGTATCACTTATTCTGGTAAGTCTGTTAGCGAAACGTGCAAAAAGACAACACAGTTGCTTTCGAGGGCATTGATAATTACGTTGTTAATTAATCAACATGCTGTCAAAAAATGTTTCATCATTTGATTAGGCATGTGGCTATCTGAAACGCTACCTATTTGAATTTAGTTCATCATTGTTGCTGTCTTGCTGTGATATCGCAGCGGTACTTGTGGCGTATATCGAACGCGCTTGAGTCATTCGGGTCATCGCCACAGTCTGCGCTGGCGGAAACCATTTTTATTGTGGGGCCGAAGCGAATGCTAATGTGAGTACGGTTGGCTTGTAATCGCACAGATATTTCTAATACTTGCTATTCAATTACTTAGTAGGAGTTTCAGATAAATTAGCAGCTGAGAAAGCGAGAAATAATATAGTTTAGAAGCACTTAATAATTTTTTTTGGATCACACGTAACTGGCAATATCCCCCTTCCATAGTGCGAAGTACCATGCATGATGTCATTGCTTTAGATCCAATCAAATTGCTGGTACCGGACACACCCCCAAATCAGGGGTTCTGTGGCAGACTGTATACTATGCGAGTAACCGGAAGTGTACCCTTCTTTCATGGGCGCCGCCATGTTGTTTTTTGAGTACTCGTAAATAAACAAATACGAAACAAATAACTATTATGTAACATGCCTTTTATAAAATATACCTCTTTTATTAGCCAGTAAATGTTATTATGCACCTTGTCGCTGATACAAAATATCGTTAATATAGATAACGGGAGAAAACTGTCGTGCATATGAACGGGGGTATACGCAAAGAATGCTGGGATTGAATTATAGAAGAGCGCCCCCTGTGTCAATAATTAGAATACAAAATTGCCAGTTTTTAGACGGAACGCTATAGTTTTCAGCTTGCAAGTGGAAGGTGGGCAGTGCGGTTACCATTGCAATGATAATGATTGCATAATACGTCCCTTGTTTAACGCACTAGGCTGTTATCATTGTCAAAATTGCCAATTTTTGCCAAAATTTTTACACGCTACAGAAAATCTATACCTGGCTGCAGGGTTTGACGTCGTGTACGTACGTGAACTGCTTTCATCAGAGGGAAACTGGGCATAGTTGTCATATAAACGTTTATGAAGTAACAATTACAGTTTATCATGAATCAATACAAATAACATTGCCAATCTTAACCCCTGGCGCGACACGGAGGGCTGAGCCCTATATAATATTATAGCCTTTGAGTGGACGATAAGTTTGAACCATAACATAATCGGAAATGTGTTAGACTTTAATAAAAAAGAATATTGTTGACCAGTGCTCGTGCAGTCGTTTATCTTTTGTCTTAACGGTTTCCAGATTAGTCATGACTATCTCAAGAGCGTAAGTAGATGACGTAAATTCCATCTGGAGGAGTGCGCTTGCGTCAGTCCAGCCTAGACTCCACTTTCCCATGCATTGAAAAGGTATGAACTGGAACTGGTCGAAAGCGCGCACTGTAACGCAGCACGCTAAGCTTACTCTTTCAACACTAAACTGAGCTTCCACATCTTGCGGACAACTAAGAGGCTGTTAATTGTATTTTACGTTATTTTTACCTTGTATTTACATGTATTTGATAAAACTGTTCCAGTATAAAACAAATAAAGGCCGAAAATCCATATAGTACGCCTTTGTCTTATGCTTTACATGATTGCCAAATAAAGTCCAGCATTCAAAATTAATTAAAATCGCCGCTGAAAAGCAAAACGTACATTTGTTGTGTCCGCTAACAAGTGACGTGGACACAATGCAAAGTAAAGTCTAATATTTAAACTGAGCCCGCCCCAATCAAACTAGACCTACTCCGAAAATTAAAAAACCGTATTTTTCTGATAACAATTTACATGTTTGAATGACCTTATAAGGTCCGATATTCAAAATTGATCCCGCTCCGAGCTAATTGCGACTGACGATAAAAATGTCAGATGATTTTTATGTCTGCAAATGCAAAGTAAAGTCCGCAACCAAAACTGGTGCTGCTTTACACGTAACGGTTTTTTTAATTGCAACAAATCATGCTGCTGAAACGTGCATCGGGACGTATTTGTAGATTCGTCGTACACGGCCAGTAACAGCCCAAGTGTGAGGTTTAGGATATGTAAGTTTCTGCCGGTCACAACCCTAGGAATTAAAGCCGGCTTAATCGACGGGACAGCAAGCGGATAAGGCGCATTTACATTAGCTTATAAAATCGTTAACGCCCGATTTCATGCAGTACATGTGTGATAAAATAGTATAAATATGCTAACTGGTGCACACAAACTTCTATAGAAGTTGACTGCATAAATTAACGATCCTATTTTGGCAGTTCTCAGTATACCTCAGTATTGAAGTTTTAGTGTCAAATGAATCAGCTCTAAGAGGGAGATATTCCACTTGCAACCAACCTATATACTTTTCGTTTAAGATTGTTAGATGAAATATAATGACATCTGTACTTTTTGGTGAAGCTTGTTGTGTTTTCACTACTTTACGCCTATCCACTAATTTTATACTTTTTTTCCACTTTCAAAATAATGAAAGACAATAAGCAATTAAGAGGAAAATCACTATACACCGTAATCTTACCTATGATACCGTCTTTCCCTTTGCAATAACAATAGACAAGGCCTGCGGATGCAAGGACAAACAGGATGGAAGTAAGCACCATCAGAAGCGCAAACAACCATTCTTCAATATCTGAAACATATTAAAATTACATGTAAATCATACTTATAAAGAGGAATAAAAAATCTTACAATGTGTAAATTTTAAGAGTTTATTGTGATTCAAAATAAGATAAAAATTTTCTGACTTTTATTTTAAAAGTAGTAATAAAAAAGAAGAACAGACCTATCATTCTTAATTCAAAAGATGTGTCAGTGCATCCCACGTCATTACAACTGAAGCAATAAATGGTTCTGTCTTCACTCGTGATGGATCGACTTAAGACAGAACTATTTCCACGGTGAACTGGTCCAGCTCTGTTAGTCCAATTGTATGTTGGCGACGGGTTGCCATCAACTTCAAATTCATATCTAATATAGCTCTTTCGATATTCAAGCCATCGTGCATCATTAGTTTTTTTGCGTTGTTGTGGCTTATCTGTAATTTAAATATATGCGTATTAAATAACTTATAGACGATATTGTAGATGAGAATGATAAATTATGTCAACAACAAAGTGACTGCCAATTAATTATTAAGTCGGACAAAATAGCAACATTATCGTGTCTGTATCAGCTAGAAGACAAATTATCCACCCTTTTGGGATCTTGCAGATCAGTCCCGAAAATGATATATCTTATCTCACCAAAATATAGTGATCAGGTGACACTTTATTTACGCTCAGCTTAGCCGTAGGCTGTGTTGCCACGTGTACCAAGGCGTTACGATACAAGTGCAAATACAATGCAAACAGGGAATTTTCTGCTTTCAACAAAGACTTAAGGGTAAGTTGAAAAGTAAAATACCAGCAAGTGTCTGTATTTTGGTACGATGATATACAAGGTTCAGTTAAAACAAGAGGAGTAAAACAAAAACTACTGTGGTTGTCACATAGTGAAAACAACCTTTTTGACTGAAATTTTTACCTTAGAATGAATTTGTCAATTGCTGCATATGCAGTGTTGCTGAGTACCTTTGAAAACTTTTTTTCATGTTACTTTGCTCCTAAGACAGTCTCTTAAGCCTTATTTGTTACCTCTAAACTCGACTATTGTTACAGGCTGTTCTATGGCATTTCAAACGACCAACTGCACCTTCTGTTCTGAATGCAGCAGCCCGTCTCATCACAGGTACACTCAAATATGATCACATTACACCTGTTTTTGTTGATTTACACTGGTTACCTGTGAAAGTTCGTATACATTTCAAAATTTCATTGACTACTTTTAAAATTTTTAGAGGTGATGCACTGCTTTATCTTACCGATTTAATTGATCTGTACATAGCGACAAGAAATCTGCGATCTTATAAAAAATTGCATGTAAATCCTCATCGCGACCATTGGATAAAGTCCTACAGTCAGAAATCTCTTTCGGTGTTCTCCTTTGTTGTTGAATGCACTGCCATCAACAAGTTATTGACCCAGAAGTATAACGTCTTTTAACCGTTATTTAATCATGGTTACTCGAAATTTTTTTAATTTTTAGCTGTTTTCATATCTTTTAAACACTTGTCTTCAACTGAGTTGTGCGTTTCTAAGAATAAAGTATTATTATTGTTACGATGATAATTGTGATGATGATGATGATGATGATTATGATTATGAGTTGTGCGTTTTTAAGAATAAAGTATTATTATTGTTACAATGATAATGATGATGATGATGATGATGATGATGATTATGATGATGATGATGATGATGATGATGATGATGATGATTATTATTATTATTATTATTACTTCAGTTAATATAGCAACTAGAATAAGAGTGCTATTTTGTGCAAATCTTTAAAACAAGTCTGAACAGGGGTTCCCGACCAGCTTTGAATTCCACGACAATTGGCAGCCTTGAATGTTCAGCATGACATTTTTGACTGGTGTGTTTCATAGTCAGCATTGAGTGAGCGAATTTAGTGAGATTTCAAGTGTTTTGAGCAGACTTGTATGAGCTGGGCATGTGAAACAAGTCTTTTCACAAGGGCTGGACTAGAGAGTAGTAGTGATGATTCCCCTCTTCAAAAACCACTGCGGCCCAAAAGCATGTCTGAGTGTCCAGTATGACGCAAAGCAGCGCTATAGGCCGGTCGTTATTGACAACGGCGAACACTGTATCAACTTATTTTCAATAGATTATCGATCGAAATCTGCTTGGGTGCTGCTCGTGTAATTCAGGTCACGCCATGAAAAGTTCCAAAATGACCCGTATATTTTGATTTATTTACCATAACATTAAGGTTTCTGTTGGTTTCTTGTACTTACATGAAATTGACGACACTTTTTCAGTTTGTGTGATACTTTTATGGTTCAATGTATTTTGGCGCGCTTTGGCCAAGTTTGCTGCCACTGTGAGCCGGGGACGACCGGCGAGTATGCAACACAACAATGTATCAATTTCTGACAAAAGAATATCGATCGATAACGTTCACTGCACGATTTCAGTGGAGACCCTGCGTTCGTTTGCCTCCGTTCTGTGTTATTTAGTTTTAAGTTTACTGGAATTTTTATAGTTCATGTTTGCTAAAATTTTTGTCAATTATGACAATTTTACATGTATTTTGTCTGTACAACTTAAGAGACGCTTACTGATTACAATGCGCCAATTTGAGAACCTTGTTCTGTGTATGTAAACGCCGTCAGATCGCCATTTTATTCTGGGCAAGAAGATATTTCAGTGATCGGAATAAATAAAATGCAAATAAAGCAAGTTTAGTGAAGAAATTCAAAAATCTAAAACCACAGGAATTTTGTATATCAATCAAAGGATTGCCGTACCGCTTTTCACCATCATTGGTTCAGATTAAAAAAAAACGAACCCGAGAGAAGTGCGCAACCTGGTCGGTACATAAGACGCCATTGTTTTCTTTGGGAAATCGAGCTTATTCGCCACATCGTAAAATGAAAAATACATCTGAAAAAAACCGCTGACTTAACTTTTTCATTTCGCTTTTATTTTTTACAATATTTCAGATTACACATCTCTTGAAGGTTATCTAAAAGTCTATGATTTTACTTTTTTGAGTTTCTCTCTTGTTTTTTCTTAGAGGACAAGTTAACGATCATTTGGCTGTTGACTGTGTTTTCACCTATTTTTGCACATGACTATTATCGCTTGGTTATTTTTGGAATTCCTCTTTCAAATTCTTGCCAAAATACTATAATGGAAAGGGCAACATGTAAAGGAAATGGAATCTGCAATTCTTTCATAAATATATACCTTTGCAGTGAGAAAATTCGGCGACGTTTTTAACATGACGTGGAAGGTGGATTTGACCCTTTATAGGCGTACTTCACGTATGTGTGGCAAAAAGTTGGGGACGCTTTCATTGGACAAAATGAGGGGCTCTAGGGCTGCAGTGAACTGCAGCATCATTTTCACACAGGGAGACTTTCACGCATATCAGCATTGTGCATCTCATTGTGTTGACCCGTTTTTGAGCTGTGTCTTAGTCCCTGGCCGTAGTACAGTTTATTATTTTAGTGTGCGTGTTATGGCGATAACGGCTGATAGGCAGGGAACATTGCTTAGAGAATGTTCAGTTATTACGGACGGGGATGGTCTGGCAAAATCCAAGAGGGTCAGCTTAAATTTGAAAACTGCAAATGGGGATCATGCTTTTTTTTCAAACATCTCAAGGAGGGGATAACTTATCTAGTGGGATAATTATTGGTCCAGTGTCCACGATTATGTCCTCTGACACTTCCTATGATATTTGTGAGGTTGTAAGGTCTAATCAGGGCATACCGTCTCACCATTAGAATTATTTTGAGGAGGATTCACTACATCCAGATCCTCAGACTTAGTTAACTCTGGCACCACAGCACTTTCACCTTTACCGTTATCAGGGACATCTATCTCGTTAGCAGCTTCATCATGCTTAATTGGCTCCAGTTGTAATGCCTCAACATCTGTTGGTGGCTGCAGTGGATCCCTTGGCTTGTTCAGAAAGTTATTTTCACCATCAAGCAACCGTATTTTGTCAAGCAATCCATCTACCAGTTGACATGTGTAGCGCTTCAAATTTTCAAAGTTGACTACCTTCGAACTTTGACTTATTACTCCGTTGGATGTGGTAAACAAGATCTGTCACCCTAGATGCTGTCATATATGATCCTCCGTAGGTCTCTTGTAATTTTGGACTTACCGCACTGGACAAAATGCTTGATATACGTTCAGTATCTTTACATATATTTATGTATATGGAACATGATATTAATTGCATACGTAACGTATATCTTTGAATATGGAACATTCCAATATGCTTATATGCGTAGCGTATATCTATACAGATCATCAGCATACATAATGCAGATCTAAGCACACAAATTGTACTCTGTAGTTTTGCATTTTATTAGCATACGTACGTGTATACTAAATAAATTTGACACATGTACAGAGTCAGTATATGTGTATATATTGTTGTATCTCTAACATTTTGCCAAATGCCCCTTTCTTGCGCCTTTATTCACGGAGCCACACAAAGTAAATAGCTCTTTCTCATTGTATTTCGGTCGTAGTACCATTTCTGCCTTCTGCTACTTAGTTTCATTTGTCTATGGCTCTAGAATGAACACCCTGCATTCTTCAACGTAGTTGTATTGCATAGTCGTTTGTCAGTCCCTTAATTTCCATTGGGGATGTCAATTCAAACATTAGATCTACAGTCATAGTGGTTTCGCATCCAAGCATATGGAAATTTGGCGGCTCTCCATTTTAAGCATGCACTGATGAACAGTACGCCATGGTACATGCCAAGATGCCCCGGCACAAATGCTGTAGGTTCGAAATCATTTCCATTAAAAAGATATCTTACTTGAGGTGTGAACTGACTGTCAATCGGAGACAGCTGTACAAATATCACGGGTGATGTCATATTCATAAACATTGTGATCTTTTGTTATACTTGATTGGTAGTTTATTTACTCTCTGGGGAGTTATAAGCCGTTAATTCGGCAATGCGGAATTTTTCCGCTCTCAGGAGATTAGTCTACCTACATGGTTTGTGCCGGCCAATCCCCTCGTGGTAGCCACTGCTAAATGCTAAACTCAGTCTTCCTTGCATACCATCGGGTCCATCAGGGTATTGATGGTTGCCACCAGAATTTTATTATTCATCTCTATCATACCATCAACTTCTTGATGTTTAGACGTTGTAAACGTCCGATCAATATTCATGAACTTAAAAATCTCAGCAAACGCAGCAACGATAGCATTTCTCTCTCTATCACTATGGACCTAATAAGGTAACCCTTATCTACAGAAAAACTCATTAACCAGTACTGTAGTTACTGTAGTAGCGTTCTCATTTGGAATAGCAAAAGCCACAACCAACTTTGTAAAATAGTCACTAATTACATGGATCTTTTGATTTCCATTCTTACAACATCCAGACCAATTCTAGTCATTGGCCAACCAACAAAATAGGTGTGCAAAGGTCCCTTTACCTTTTGAACAGGTGCTCTATTTTGAGCACTTGTGTAGCACATCCGCAACCATAATCTCACATCCATTGTCAAACCCCATCCGTCATTTCTCAACCATATTTTACTTATAGTCTTATCTAAGCCAAGATGGCCACCTGTCAGAGTAGAATGGAGACTGTTTATAACTGCACCAAGATAGGTCCTTGGCAGCATCAGTTGCAAATGATTAAACCTCCGTCAGGTGACTCCCACATACAATAAATTAATCCTTGGTTGACTGATAATTAATCAAACATCAGCCAATAATGTTTGTTGGCGGGAGAATGAGGGGAAATATCATTCCAATCAAGACGAACATCAGAATTTCCCTTGGCTGACAATATAAGTGCGATTTCAGGGTCACTAAGTTGTGATTATCTGACCTCATCCTTGGTCAATAAAGAATCAAAGCAAAGATGTTCTATACTTTGTACAGTAGCTTCACTTATCTGCGACTGTTCAGGCTGGTCATCTTTCATGATATCATGGCATAGTGTTTCCCTTTTTGTTTGGCTCTTCTCCTCTTATGTCTCCATACGCGATGCTGGGCTTAGTTGTTTGTGGCATCAATTCCCTGACCTCAGCATTGAGAACAGTACCAGTATTCATGTCGCTTGACATAGTTGCAACAGAGCATGGAACGGATATATCAACAACCTTCAAAAAATGACTCATTCCACATTGTTTACAGTTGTTTGTTAGGTACCTTGACAATGCATCGGTATTTAAGTGCTTTCCACAGGGTCTACGAAAAACATGGTAATTAAACTGACCTAACATTTCTAGCCAATGTGCAATTTGCTCTTCGGATGACTTTAAATTTAGAAGCCATGTCAATGATGCATGATCAGTTCTCGAGGTGAAGTATCATCCCAACAAATAATGCCTAAAATATTTCATGTGTCACACAATAGCTCTTTTCAGGTTTTCTCAGTACCTGTCCAGCGTAAATTAATGGTCTTTCTGTTCCATCCTGCATTTGGCTGAGTACAGCATCCATACCTTGCCTACTAGCATCAGGGTCAAGGATTAATTCCCCCTGCTCAGAAAGAAATGCAAACACTGGCGCAGACTCTATCAATTCCTCCAAGGAAGCAAATGCTCTTTGACAAGTATCTAACCAGAGAAAGACTGAATTCTTCTTGGTCATGTCATGTAACAGATTTGCGATAAATATCAGCGTGGTTTAAAAAGTGATTGTAGTAAGATGTCAATCCTACAAACCTCCGTACGTCAGTAACACTTCAGGGTTCTGGTCAGCATTTAATTACAGTGACCTTTGCAGGTTCAGTAGATACACCATCCATATTTACCCTGTTGCCGAGAAATTCAACATAAAAGGCACACAAAACAAACTTACTTGGTTTTAATTTAAGATTGGCCTCCCTAAAACGATCGAACACCTTTTACAACCTTTGTAGTTCCTACTCAAACGAATTGTCAAAGACAATTATGTCATTCAAATATAAAAGTAAGATTTCCCATTGCATGCCTGCAAATATTTTCTCCGTCAGTCTCTAAAACACTCTAGGTCCATTACAAAGACCAAATGGGAGAACATTCCAATGATACAGACCATTCCTTGTAACAAAAGCAGTTTTCGCCTTTGAGCTTTCCTCAAGCTCCACTTGTCAAAACCCACTGTATAAGTCTAGGGTTTAAAACCGTACAGTTCCTTGGAGGGAATCAAGGTAAACATTAATCCTTGGTATCGGACACGCATCTTTTTTTGAGACATAGTTTACTTTTTGAAAGTCAATACAGAGGCATTGTGACCCATCATTTTCACCTCAAAGTACATATGGGGCAGCCCAATGACTGACTGACTCCTCTATAAGACCCCGTTCCAACAGACTTTTGCCTTGCTTGTAAATTTCATCTTTTTTCCAAATAGGTGTACATTAGGGTGCTTGTATAATAGGTGGTGCATTACCTGTAACAGTCTTGTGTTGAATGATGTTTGTACAACAAATATCATGGTCACAACTACTGGATACATCTTATTATTATTATTATTATTATTAAAAATTGTTTAAAATGCACTACACGTACGTCTCAGCACATTGTACATAGCTGGATAAAATAATTTAAAAGTACAACCACACTAGAAAAATTAAAACAGAAAATTACACATAAAACTGAGTAAAAAGGTAGGTTTTCAAATTGCGCTTAAAACTATCTACACTTCTGGCGGTCTTAATTTTAAATGGCAAATCATTCCATAGTAAGGGTGCACATACTGAAAACGCTCTCTGTCCATATGTCTTGTTGAAGTTGCCACGGGGCTGGGTTAAACATAATTTGTCACGTGATCGCAGGTCTCTAGCTGGTACATATAAATCTAATAAATCTCTCAGATAAACAGGTGCATATCCATGGATAATTTTGAATGTTAGCAACAGAATTTTAAATCTGATACGGGCCTCTACCGGTAACCAATGTAAATCTTTGAGTACTGGTGTGATATGATCGAATTTGCGCGTACGGGAAACTAACCTCGCCGCAGCATTCTGTAGAGACTGAAGACGAGCAAGTTCTCTTCTGGGGATACCAAATAAAAGACTGTTACAATAGTCTAAGTGGGAAGTCACAAATGCATGTACAAGTTTTTCAGTTGTAGATTTGTCAAGAAGTTGATGAATCTTACTTATTCTATGCAAAGAGGAAAAACCATTTCTACACAACATATTGATATGGTCAGACATGCTACCGTCCTGACTTAAAGTAGTGCCAAGATTTCTGACTGAAACTGAAGGGATTATGTCGCATTGACCAATTCTCAGACTGTCTAGCTTTGTCACATCAGATTTTAGACGTGATGAGAAGTGAATAACTTCAGTTTTGTTGTCATTCAGTACAAGCATGTTAGATTTCATCCAGCTGCGGACGTCGTCGACACAGAGTTCAATGTTATTACGAATATCGTCAGATCTATTGCAGATGACATAAATTTGCGTATCGTCCGCGTATATCATGCAATTAATCTCATGGTTTACGAAGATGTCTTCAAGAGGTGCAGTGTAGAGTGTAAACAAGAGAGGGCCGAGAACAGATCCTTGCGGAACACCGTATTTCATGCGCGAAATTGGGGATGTTTGTTATTTAAAGCAAGCATTATGTCGTTGTGAACACGGAGGAGAGCAGTTTCTGTGCTATGGTTGGCACGGTAGGCGCTTTGAAACTTTGTGAAAAGACTAAATTTAGTGAGGTGGTGGTTCAGTTGCTGAACAACAGCCCGCTCGAGGACTTTGGATAAGAAAGGGAGGTTTGAAACTGGCCTGTAGTTCTTCAGAATGTTCTGATCAAGATCTTCTTTCTTTAACAATGGACGAATTATCGCTGACTTAAAATGACTCGGAACGATGCCAGTTGTGAACGAATTGTTGAATAGATCCGCAAGGAAAGGTGCCAAGATGTGTATACAATTCTTCAAGACTCCATGTGGTAGAATGTCGAGCTCACAGGATTTCGGTGATGACTGTTTCACTAACGCAATTATATCCCCAGGTGACATCGGGTCAAATTGAGCTTAAGTATGGGTCGGCATTACATCATTGTGTACATCAATCTCACAGCTGTGCAGTTGTACACCAATCCTTTCACGAAGTTGCGACACCTTGTTTTCAAAATAATTCATGAATGCTGATGGAATCTCTTTCATTGGGATGTTGTTTGGCATGGCGTTGCATGAACCTGTTCTCGAATCCGATAGTTCTGCAACAATGGCAAACAATTTCTTATTATCTGTGTCTTCAATTCTAGTCCAATGATAGGCTGATTTTACTGCATCACAGCGGCGTGCATATTCCACACGCTTTAAAACGAACATTTGACGATCGATTTCTAACTGTGATTTGCGCCAATTCATTTCCAGTCGACGAACCTCTCTTCTTGATACTCCTTTAGCATTTTTGCCACCTTTACCTGTTTGTAATGATTAAGGTGTTTGAAGCGGTGTTTAAACAGTTTCATCAAATGCTCAGGAACATGTTGCCGTTTATTATTTATCACCTTGCAATCGCTCTTGACCTAAAGAATATCAGAAGATGCTGGTTCAGATGGAGCAGGTTTTATCTCATTACCCTTTCACTTTCTAGTCGTAGCAATCCAATAACCTCACTTGCGCTTCACTAACATTGAATACTCTATCTAGTAAGCAAGATTCCCTTGGGTTGACTAGGTTCTTGCGAGCAACCACTTCTTTAACAATGCAGTCCTTTTCACCGTCTAAACAATAGCAAGTTTTTTTGGTTCATTCACTATACCTAAGGCATCCCGAACTTCAAAACAGGTAGAATGTATGACAGACATACGGTTCTTCACTGCAGAGTCAGCTCCTTCCATGTGAAAAGCTTGACCCCTGCCAGATGTACGGGACATACGGGTAGTAATCATCTTTTCACATCCCAGTGAAATCGCAGTTGCCCTCTGAACAACTAATCGACAAACAAATAGTTTCACCACCCTCAAATGAAAGCCAAAGGTATCCGACCCAATTATGAGTGTCCCATTTTTAATGTCAACAAGACAATTCATTTAGGACAGAAACTCGTACCCGAGACTCCAGCATGCGATAGTGTTGCCTCAAGGACAGGGCGACAGCCTCATGCTCTCCAATATGTACACTCATATCTGCAATACCATGAACACTCAAAGGGGTATCATCTGCCTGTCTAACTACAAAATTAACAACATCCAATTTGGGTTTATTATGTGAAATCATCTTATCATAGAACTGAGTTGAATAATTGATTCCGTGGCTCCAGTGTCAACAAGGAAACTACCTTTTCTAACCCTATATCAGCATTTGCATAGAGGGCATTTACAGAACATTTAGCCGACCTATTACTTGGTGTGTGTTCCTTAGACTCTGATAAGAATTCATAACATGTATCTGTATTTTTGTGTACAGCTTGAGATCAGTTCTACGGGCCTGTCAGTTCCAGCTGGTCGCTGGGCCTCTCGACCAGGCAGTGATCGTACTTTTTTCCGACAGACAATTTTTATGGACATGACTCTTTCGACCACATAGCCAGCAGAAAATACGAACAGACCTTTTACAAACAGCGTCATAAACTCTTGCATTCTGACCTGTGTTCACACTTTTTAGTGTTGACTGCAACTCCGCCGATTTCTGAACAACTGAATCAGGCATTTCTTTCATGGTTTTGTTTAGACATGAGATTGAATCCCGATTAGTTTATCAAAGTTTTGGTAACTGCCATCAACTGCAGTGACTGTCAACTCATGAGCATGTTTCTGGGACATTCTTTTTGTTTGCTCGCTGCAGGGATTAAGGGCCATTACTGACTGCTGTAAACTTTCCTCAAAGACAATTGCCCTGACAACATCATCAAAATTAGCCGCCTTACAGCGACCAGTTTTATTTACTTTGCGACACTAGTTAGTGTCACTTAACACATTGAAGAAAGATTTGATACAAAGCCGATAACTTATACAACCGTCCGCATATGGGTAAACCAAAGTGACCAGCTCTCTAATATATTGAGCTAATCTTTTGAAATATTCACCAGGATTACGAGTGCATTACCACAACTCAAGACGGTGAATGTTATCTTGAACTTCAGTGCCAAACCTTTGTTCAAGCAAATCACAAAGGGACTTGTACGTCAAACTGTCATGTACAGTTATTTTTACCATGAATACAAGCCAACGAGTTGAAGATGTTTAGCAGGAGCAGATATTTAAACATCGTGGGTTATGAATGCGTTCTGATCAAAATAAAACGATAAGTCTCTTCACAACGGCAGTGTTTCACAAAAGCGGAGTCTTTGTCTCGAGACTAGACGTACCGGAAGTTGACCGGGCAATAAGTCATTTTGCATTCAAGTTTTTCCGGTGATTGTTATTCTGAATGTTCACAAAGGAACGAACTATAAAACTTCTCGGCCAGTAATTACAATTTGCATAAGTCAAAAAAAAGCATGAGATAAACAGACACTGTCAGACAAATAAGTAAATAGATACGTCATTCCCGTGGATAGATAGATTCTTTATGTCACAGCATATACGTATGGTGACAGGGTTGTGTATGTAGAGATACACATAGAAGATAGAAGGACAAAGAGACGAAGAGAAACAGGGAGAAAGGATCATTTTTCGCCGCGTTTGTTCAGTTAAATTTAAAATCGACGGTTGCGACTCTACATCAATAGAACTAAAATACAACATTGATGTGGAAATAAAAATTGGAACTTCAGGGTCACCTTTTTGGCCATGAAATGATATGATTTTAAAGTGACATATATCCCTTTTAAAAAATTCAGCGATGGCCACAAAGCTGTTTCAGCTGAGTCATTTTGAAGGCATGTCTGCAGTAACATAGGATTGGGATTACGATATTGGCGTTGGTTAACTTTCAATGACAACTCGCAGTGAGAGATATCCTTGTTTTCGTAAGGTGATTATTGACGATGAATTTTCTGGCCAGCATTATTGCAATGCGGACCATGATATGCTCACCCTCAATCCCTCAACACGATACGGACTATGGCTGACCCTTACCTCCATGGGTTGACGAATGGAGCTAGAAAAGGACGTCTCTTGCTTGGAGGAGGGACTGCCACAGTGATAAATCGATAGCAGTTTTGGCCATGCAATTAATGCAAAAGTACATTAGTTCTTGACAATGTGTACCTACACGTGTATAGACTCATCGGTGTGCCAGATCCGTTTCTAGCTCAATAGTGTTAGACTACGACTTTATTTTTGATTGATTGCACCAGCGATGGTCCGCATCAAACAGTACTACAGGAGAAAATTTACACGGCAAATTTCGATGGATTTTTTCCAGTTGTTTGAAATCACATTATACCTGTACTTATCGTGAAGGTACACTTCCCAGCCGTAAAGCATTAGTTAAAGCTAGGTTTTCATATCAGTGACGTGTGCATGTGCGCAATTTTACCGTTGCTAAAGAGTGTCGATAGACCTTGTTCTGCTGTGAATGCTAAAACACTTCTCTGAGCCACAGACCCCCGAGGGTCTATGTCCGAGCATAATATCAATAACTTGCAATATGTATTAAAGTAACATCCCCGGAAGATTTTATTTTCTTACATTTTGATCCTGCATACTCTCGGCCTTTAAAACGTGACAGTGGTACGATGTACAATTGTTTAAAACATCTGTCTGGTATCAGTGGTCAATGGGCACTTTTTTTAAAACGTTTTGACTTCAGCGTCGGTTACGCCATGGCCACAGTCCCTCTATCCACTTGTGGCCATGGCAGATTAATTGTAACGCGCGTGGAGTGTTGACAAGCAATGAAGCGAAGGAACGTCCTACTGTTCACCATATCCCTGTCCCGAAAACGACTATAATGCTGATTAAATCAATTTTTAAATTTCCGTGGGATTACGAGCAAGTGGATGTAATCAGATAATTTTTTTGAACTACCAGGCTATGATCACCAAATCCAATCATTATCCGTTTTCCGAACGATCTCTTGATATTATGGAGTGTCATGATCAAAGTTTCACTTTATTAAAATGCTGAAGTTCTTTTGAGAAACTTAGGAATAAAGATCGATTTTTTACAAAGTGTATACGCCAACGGGATACTGTTGTTTAGCAGGAGCGGAGATTAAACCCAGTGGGTTATGAATGCCATCTGATCAGAATAAAACGTTGTGTATCTTCAGAACGGCAGTGTTTCACACAAGCGAGATCGTCTTTGTCTCATGACTAGACGAACCGGAAATTGACCGGGCAATTCAATTCGCATTCCAGTTTATTCCAATGATTGTCATTCCGAGTTGTTTTTTCACACAGGAACAAGCTATAAAACCTCTCGACTATAGTTTGCCATTTGCATAAATAAAAAAAACCCAGAGAGACAAATAGCTAGATAGATAAATCGCATGGATGGATAGATAGATTCTCTGTGTTACAGCATGGACGTGTGGTGACAGTGACTGTGTATGAAGATACAGACAGAGATGATACATGTTGAGGGACAAAGAGACGAAGAGAAACAGGGAGAAAGGAAGCAATCATTGTTCACCGCGTTTGTTCAGTGAAATTTAAAATCGACGGAGGCTACTCAACACCAACATGACTAAAATACCGACGTTAATGTGGAAATGGAAATTCAAACTTCATGGTCACCGTTTTGGCCATGAAATGATATGATTTTAAAGTGACATATATCCCTTTTAAAAAATTCAGCGATGACCACAAAACTGTTTCAGCTGAGTCATTTTGAAGGCACGTCTGCAGTAACATAGGATGGGGATTACGTTATTTGCGTTGGTTAACTTTCAATGACAACTCGCAGTGAGAGATATCCTTGTTTTCGTGAAAATTGTCTTTCTTCAGTGACTGTCACTCTCATTGTGTTTTTAGCTCAGGGGAATTTTTCAAAAATAATGTGTGCTACCGGTAAATTGCAGTTTGTAAGCTATGTTCAAAAAAGGAACGCAGTCCTCGCTTCTAGCGTTTATGCGGCTTATGCTGGCATAAACATTTTTATCTAATTTGAATAGAAAAGGCTAACAACGTAAACGAGAGTTCTGTAAAAAGCGTGCGAATCACTGCCAGAGGAATAATTTCGACACCTTTTCATGCTCCATGAATCCATCATGAATGTCCATCAAATGTTGTTTCAACAAATTTTGCAATGTTTTGATGCATCATTTTGACAAAACATGATCTAACCTTTCGCCAGGGGCATTTGGCGAGAGATAAGCAGCATGGACCACGTGATCCACTGCCGTCCGTCGATAGGATTCAAAATTATGGTGAAGTCACCGTCACAGTGGTTTAATGACCAGTTAGTACAGTCATGAGCGTTTGTCTTACACTTTACACCCTTTGGTGCAGCAAATACTGATTCCGAAGCACCATAATTGCACAAATTCAAGTAAATCAAATTCCGAATCAAAAATCTTCATCTACGACTGAAACTGAACATAGTTCCGTTTGAGGCCTGCACCCCCTCATTATCATTGGCATAAAAACATTAGGCGTTATCAAGGGACTTTCAATTTTGTATATTTATATTTTTTGATTCGGATTTAGCTTTACCTACACTTGCGGTATTTAAAATTTGAAGTCGTTCTCCACTGCTTGATGTAAATGTTCTGCTGGGAGTGTTTGAAGACTGTGAGACAATCACAATTATCGCCTGTGTTGTTTGCTGAATTAACAACCTCAAGAATGGTACCAATTTCCATTAGATTCTCTTCTGACGGAAGTCCTTGTCTGAGTGAAAACGTTTGATAATACGATTGTGACTGGCGAGGCTACATCAGGATGCAATGCACTCGAGTCGAATACATCGACAATGTCTCTGTTTTTCTTGTGAGGTAGGGTGATGTAAGGTATACAGCTGCCGCTTTGTAATAAGTACGGGCCAAAAAAAAGTAGGAGTTATTTTTTTTATTTTTTTTTTAATCAGTCGATCATCCAACGAGCGTTAGCCCAATTACAGGACGAGGTACCCATAATCCATCACCCAATGGAGCAATGAGGAGTAAAGTGCCTTGCTCAGGGGCGCAACACCGTGCTAGAGTCTTGAATTCACCGTCCTCCGACAGAGAGTCCACTACTCTGGACATTAAGGGTCTTGAACCGGGTCTCAAACCCACCATCCTCTGATAGTGAGTCTGTTGCCCTACCAACTGGTCCACGGTGCCTCCTCCAAATACTTCTGAAATATGAATTTTAGTAAACTACAAGCCAAAGAAGTCGAGCGAAGTCTGACCGCCACGGTGATTCAACTCGTTTTTTGGAGTGACTGTATTTACGTCGTTCAACCATTTTTAACTTTTGTGCCAGGTGATGGTACAACGAAACGTCTTTTAGTTCTATTGTACCAATGTCGCGCATCGCTATTGCCAAGTGGCGTCTGAATTCGAAACTACCACGAGACTATAGTCCCTCACAGATGGACTGTGATGAAAATAATATTCAATCAAACTTCACAGGAGAAATAGTCGCCGTTTCCACACACTGCCTTGCATGCAAATGCTGTTCGAGTCGTTTTATTTTGGTATTATCGATGTGTACGTGATTCACACATTCCGACCGGCTGAGCATATTAACTAACCCCGAAATTTCGGGGTTGCATACATGGCGAGTTAGCATCGGCGAAGTTGTAATGTGTCTGTAGTTTCTCCGCCAGGTGACTGGCTGCCGTTTTATTGTGAGTTGGGACCTGATTGAAAACTATGATAACTCTCTGAAAATGATGGAAATAGCTCCAAGTTTTGAAATTATGTTGTCAAATGGAGTGGTTGCAAAGATTTCTCAACTTTGTAATACATAGATATTGATAAACCGGATTAACAAATATAAATAGGAAGACCGCCAATGAACGAACTGGAACCAGAAAATCACGTTTCAAAGCATTTGTAAAACTTATGTATTAAAAATTACTTGTATAGCCCTAAAACAGAAAACAAATGCCCGAAAATCAGTGACCCCCACATTTTGCAGACCCGACATGATTGTATCTAGACTTATATAGGCAAAACAAAATTAGAAGTGTTTCACCAGGAGAGATAAAGATTGCCCGAAAAGTATAATACTAAGATGTCAATGCTCTATCATCTGTCAAAACTGGCTGTTTGTTCAGGATGACATTTAAGTTTTTTCTCAAATCTCTGAACCATAGTGAGATACAAAGTGTTTATACGGTGTTTGTTGTCGGGTTCAAACTCACAACATACAGTATTTAATCACATTGTGGAGCTGAAATAGACAGAACAGCTCGGCCAGATTGCCGATTATTAATTATAATCGCAAATTAATGATAAACTCTAATTCATGTATCAACAGTAATAGTGGTCATTACAAATATACAAACGGTGTTTATAAACAGAGTATTAGGCACTTAGGGAGCAGGAGGTGACCCTTAGCTGATACACTGTCCACTTATACTGCACTGTTCAAAAACTGCGAACTACGTGAGCTAAAAGTTTCTGACCTAGACATATACATGGACAGACCTACAATGTCAACTTAGAGAAAGATGTTGAAGTAAGAGAGACTCAAAACAACAGAAGCAAGTATTTCCGGGCAATTACAACACTGGAGTTTAAAGGGTACATCTCATGAAGAAGACTTTTTATTTTGTGACAATAAATAATTAAACTATTTATAAGCTTAGTGGCGGTGTTTATTTTTCTACTTTCCTGTTGATTAATAAATTAGACAATACAAATGTTTATGGCTTGACGACAAAACACTGTATTTCTATAGCGTCATATGTTGCGAACATGATTGATTTTAGATCGGAGAAGCCATACAAAATGAACTATAAATGGCATCTATCTCAGGTTCTGTCAATAATTTGGAAAGTAACATTCAGTCCTACAATGGAATGTTGTGCGGAGTGCATTGGTTCAGAAGGTCGTGGTGAAGGATCTAGTGTAACTGTTGAAAATAATGCCATCGGAAATATTGTGAGCGTAGATTTTTTTGCTTTATTTCATTCATCGTGAAATGTCTCCCTGTCCCGGCGGGACGGGACGCCAGACTGACCTGGAGGCGCGGCAGAATACTTGACATTTCTCGGCGCGGCAGCACTAGCACAAGCTGGCCAACACAAAACCAAGAGGAAAATAAGGAGAAGGATGATGATGCAGAGGGCCAAGAGAAGGAGAACGAGACTGAAAATAAACCAGAAAATATAGTGACAGGTCAGTCGGATTAGTCGGGGCAAAAGGTTGCTAAGAAAGAGATAGCAGCAATTTTAAAAATAAAACCTTTCTAGTGCCAAGATCAGGCAGACAGTGTGCTAAATGGAGTTCACGTTACTATACATGGATTAGGTTTCTTGATTTAAATATGTGATATGTTGAACATATACCTATATCTGACAGGTGAACGGCAAATTGCACACTTCAGTCAATATAATCGAATATATAATATGGGTCACATTTTACCATTGCTAAATAGGGAAGAGTTCAGGTTGTCAAAAAGTAATTTCGAGGGGGTGAACTGCTTTTTGCATTTCATTCGTGGCTTGAGTTCCACCGAAATGTTCCCCGTAAAAAAACGAACGCCCACTAAGACAAGTCACGGTCATTACATAAGCAAATATAACAAAGTAGTCTGGTGCCGAAACCCTGATTTTTGGTCGAACCCAAAAATTTCGGCCCCACAATGGTTCTCGGTGGTTTCTGTATCTTCAAAGCCTACTGAATCAGGATCTGCATGATGCCACCCTGGCACCCATGGGCATTTTAATATATTCAAGATGGCCGCCAAGATGGCCGCCAAAACATGTAAATGGTAATATCTCAGCTCAATAAAATGTTATCAAAGTGATTTTGGTGTCATTTGTCAGGTAAACAGGGCCAAGGAATTCATTTCTTTCATTGCTCAACATGTGCAACTCTTAATTTGCATGAAAATCCAAGATGGCTGCCAAAATCACCTCCAAAACAGGTAAAATGCAATATCTCAGCTCCATGAGAAGCTGTTTGAGTCATTGTGGTCTCCTTTGCCAGGTAAATGGGGTTAAGGAACTCATATCTTTCATTGCCTTATATGTACAACCCTTAATTTGCATAAAAAGCCAAGACGGCTGCCAAAACGACATCCAAAAACAGGTAAAATATCATATCTCAGCTCAATGAGAAGCTGTTGGAGTCATTTTGGTCTCCTTTGCCAGGTATATTGGGTCAAGCAATTCATATTTTTCATTGGCTGACATGTACAACCCTAATTTGCATAAAAATTTGCATAAAAATCAAAATACCTGTTTCAGTGTGTAAGGATCATATCTCAATACACTATGCCACTAATTTTGGTGTCTTTCAGCATGTTTTACGGGTCAACAATTGGTATCGTTTGTTATATTTGCTATAAAATCAACCATGAAAATCTGAAATTGATGCTTACAATCCAAGATGGCTGCTAAGCTTGTTTCCACAACATATATCAAGGTATATCTTAGCTGAAATTGCATCCTAGAGACTAATACATTAAGGGTTCAAGGCTGAAGGATAAGTTTTTTTCGTTATATTAAATGTAAAATATTTCATTGAAAGCCAAAATGACCACCTAATATCAACTATGGCCACACAAATGGATGTAACAAAAATATTGAGTCGTATCGTAACCCATCCAGCATTCTTGAGACCTATTTTGTTGTGTTTGGTCAGGTTTTATTGGTCGCAGGGTTTTCATTGCTTGTTTTCTGCACTGGAAAAATCTTACTTCTAATGGAGGGATTTTATCCCGCATTGTAGCTATAATGCTTTCCTAAAACATCACACCGTATCTTAATTTATCCAGCATCTTTGACACAAGGTTGTATGTGTTTGGGTCCGTCTGAGGGGTCATGGATTTCACATTTCCACTCATATACATTGTCAAACCATCCATTTACATGAATTATATTATTCTTTTTGACAGTAAAGATACTTTCATGTTATCCCTCTGAAGTTCTACCCTTATCTTTGCAACCGTCATGCTGCAAACAATTTTATAGTTTCTGCAATACGGTCATCCGTAGGGGCATCAAGAATACCAATGTTTGCGCTTGACACCCATGCAAAACACTTTGAACCGTTTAATTGCAGTACAATTACGAATACCCAATATTTAATTTGATTATTGTTGTTTTTATAATTAAACATACATACACCTTGCTCCTCCAAAAGCAATCTTTTTCACTAGTTCTAATCCACTACTTGACATAAAAGTTCTATACTGATGGGCATGTGCATTTTTCCTTGTGTCTCGGAATGAAACCAAAAGTACATTGCAGACTAACCTGTACTGTTTTGATAACTTGTACAAGCTTTTATTGGACTATGAAAAGAAACATACCAACAACCAAAAATGTATGCAGACAAAGAGCTACAACTGCTAGGTGCCCATGTTTTGTCTTGTTGTGGTGCAGTGGGCTACATGCTAGCCATTTGAGCCGCAACACACTAAAACAGCTTCTAAAACTAACGAGCTTAACAACTGGCACACACACATATGATATGAAAAAAATAAAATATTGATGAACATGTAATATACGCATTCAGATTTGTGTATCTCTCGTTTGTTGTTGATTTTGCAAAACCTTTATTGTACTTTATGATCAAGATCCCAATCGGGATACGGTTTCACTAAAGGCTTACTTTACTTCACTTAACTTTATATATATATAACTAAGGAACGGTATAGTGAACAAAGATCCAAGGTGTCAAACGGATTTCGTGACTTTGGTTGGCTGGAAAATGAATCAGTCAAATCGCTTTTCACTTTAACTTTTAGTCAAGGCTGACCAGCTCCTTCAGATGTGCACAAATTCATTCCTAATGGATGTACAGGTGACCCTCCATATTCCACAGGGAGTTATAGGCGCTCTATAACTCAACTGGCTATGACATTTGTATTTTATGGCAGTATAGTATAGCAAGCAACTGCCAATATAAATGGCCCTGTTAATAACAAAAGCGATGAAGATCATGTTGTGCCAGAATCTTACCGAATCTTACAGTTCTGGTCGAAAACTTGTAAATGAGTATTTTGGTACATTATTACAGATAAGTATTATAAAACGTGCCACTAAATGATAAATGGTACGTAAAAAGTTCATGTAATGGGAAAAGTATGTTCCTCGATACCTAAAATGCTGCTAAAGATTAAGAATCACTCTTAAAGATGATCAATGATAATATAAGTTAAGGCTACATGCCTGTTTTGCAACTCTTTTTAGGGCATCGATGATGCTTTGACTTCACTTTTGATATATGTTTGATTGTGCAGTTTATATGCAACTGACCCTTCAAATGTATCAAAAGACACAAAAGTTGGTCTTGTGAGCTACTCAGTAAATAGAGACATGATGTAATATTTTGACATCATTATTAGCATTATCAGATAAACTCTCTCTTTTTGTAGTGTTCTTGGAAGCTTTTTTTCAGGTCAGATAACTGGAGATTCAAATTCTGCAACTGGATAAAACATGACAATACTCATCAAAATAGGTCTTAAGAATGCTTGATTGGTAAAGATGCAACTCACACCTTACTAATATTGGTATTTGTAATGCAATTAAACTGCTCAAAGTGCTCTGAATTGTGTCAAACGCAAGAAGTTGGTATTTCTGCAGCCTATGAATGACACCATAGCAGAAACTAGAGACCTGTTTGCAGTATGACGGTTGTAAAGCTTAAGGTACAACGTCTGACGGATGAAATTAAAACTGGTTGTCAAAAGTGGCAAAAGACAAGTATCTTCATTGTCAAATCAGAAAACCATGCCTGCAATGATAAAGGTATTCATAGAAGACCTCTGCTACACCCACTTGCGGTCATCTGAGTGACTAAATTGGTGCAAAGATAAACAAGACAGATTACTCAGGTTGGCTCAAAGAAAACCAAACAAGTCACTTTTATGCAAGTGCAAATGCATTCTCAGCAAATTCGATTTGAATAATTGAAGCTCATTTATTGTGGTTGATTGGCAAATGATAAAATTACCATTGATGTTGTATGGAAAGGTACAGTTCATTATCATTTAATTTAAATGGATGGTTTGACAATTTATGTAGATGGAAATGTGAATTCCATGACCTCTCAAACAGACCAAAACACACACAACTTTGTGTCAAAGATGCTGGATTATTAAGATACGGTGTAACGTTTTACGAAACCATTATAGCGGCAATGTGGGATAAAATCCTTCCATTATAAGTAAGATTTTCCAGTGCAGAAAACAAGCAATGAAAACCCTGCGACCAATAAAACCTGACCAAACACAACAAAATAGATCTCAAGAATGCTTGGTGGATTAAGATACGACTCAATGTTTTTGTGGCATCCATTTGTGTGGCCATAGTTGATATTAGGTGGTCATTTTGGCTTTCAATGAAATATTTCACATTTAATATAACGAAAGAAACTTATCCTTCAGCTTCTTACTGTATTAGTCTCTAGGATGCAATTTCAGCTAAGATATACCTTGATATATTAGGCGAGCGGCAGACTCACCTATTTTTCACACTTAATGTACCCACCTTACATACGGCCACATCATACGTCATTTGAAAGCTTATTATCTCTACTTCAAGAAAATTGACGATGTGGAGCTGCCAAGTAGGGCCATAACCCCCTAATTTGCATAATTCACACGGGTATCCAATTTGCATAGATGCGACATAAAATTAGAAATTTCATTGTTAACTACTGTAAACATACTTTTAAACTATCGAGTGATATATCAAATGAAAGGTCTTTGCATGTAGAATACAATATAGATATTCAGAGAGATATTTAAATTGATTTCACTGAAATATTTGCATATCCATTGTGAAAAATTTATTTCCCCTTTTGAATAACAATATTCTAAAAATTTTAACAAATGCAGCCACATCATACAGCCACATCATACATCATTTGAAAGCTTATTATCTCTACTTTATGAAAATGGACAACGTTGAGCTGTCAAGTAGGGCCATCCCCCCTAATTTGCATAATTTACACGGGTATCCAATTTGCATAAATGTTATGTAAAATCAGAAATTAATTGTTAACTACCCTAAACATACTTTTAAACTATCGAGTGATATATTAATTGAAAGGTCTTTGCATGTAAAATACAACTTTGATATCCAAAGAGATATTTAAATTGATTTAACTGAAATATTTTGATATTTATATTGAAAAAATATTTTCCCCTTTTGAATAACAATATTTTAAAAAAATCAATACATACAACCACATCATACAGCCACATCATACGTCATTTGAAAGCTGATTATCGGTACTTCAAGAAAATTAACAATGTTGAGCTGTCATAATTCATAATTTGCATAATTCACATGGGTACGCAAAATACAAAAATGTGATATAAAATTAGGAAATTATTAACTACTGTAAGCATACTTTAAACTATCGAGTGATATATCAAATAAAAGCTATTTGCATGTAGAATACAAAATAGATACCCAAAGAGATATTAAAATGATTTTATTGAAATTTTTTCATAATTATATCGAAAAATATATTTTCCCCTTTTGAATAACGATATTCTAATAATTTTAACACATACAACTACATCATACAGCCACATTATAGGTCACTTGAAAGCCTATTAGCTCTGCTTCACGAAGATTGACGATATGCAGCTGCAAAATAGAGCCGTGATTCTTTAATTTGCATAATGCACGTGGGTACCTAATTTGCATGAGTCAGATATAAAATTATAAAAATCCATTGTTATGTACTGTTCACTTGCTTTTAAACTATCGAGTGATATATCGAATGAAAGGTATTGGCATGTAGAATAGAGCTATGAATTCCAAACATGTATCTAAAGTGTTCTTATCGAATATTTTTATTTGAATCGCGAATATCTTGACTTATTTCTGATATTCATAAAATTGTGCAGTAAATACGAATAATGTCCACATTATGCAAAATAAGAATACAATATACACAAAATAAGAATAATTCAGCAACACACAAAATAAATATCGCTCTGACTGAGATGTAGAGACAATGTATGATTTTTATTGGAACCAAACTCGAGCTTAATAAATTCATATCAAACATAAAAAATGCATCCTACTCTGAAATTTTCGAAAGCTCTTCTCAAACAATCACATCTTTAGACCTCATTATCTGTGAGGGTCGTCGATGCAACAAATTAACATTCTCGACTTAAAAACACACACACAAAACCAACAGATACCAGATTCCAGTTCATGCAATCAAACAGCAACATTCAAGGATTTGTTAAAGGTGAAACATTATGATACATTAGAACAATTATGCTACAACAATACGATACAAAATAGAAGATTTTTTCGAGATACAAGTAATGAAGTAAAAATAAAAAGTAAAAGTAATTCTAGATCTTGTTTGATTATTACTAACTTTAGAACAATGGGATGACATTTAATTGTTATTCGATTTTCATTGAATTGCCTTCGAAACCTTGGAATCGCAAAAAGTAAAAGGGAACCAAAATATTTTCAGGTCCCCTATAGGCAGATCAAAACTTTCAAGTGCTCCTCTACTATCCCTCAAATTTTCGATTCCACCCCGAATTCCTCCGCTCCTCACCACCATTATTTGTGAACGCAGCCTAATCACATACATATGAAATAGAAATATAAGCGTTACACCTATGCCAAACAACACCTACAATAGCTCGATCTCCGAATCACATGAGCAACCAAACCGAAACGGTAGACATTCTAGCTTCCTTACTTGAACAAACTTAACTTCAGTGAAACAACGTGGTCCAGCAGTGCACACGTTTCACCAACGAAAATGAATTTTAAGTGACTGATGAAGACAACTCTATTCTCGAAAGGTAGCATCAAAGGATCGCAGTGTCACAGTAGTCTTTCAACTCCAGTGCGGCGTCAGGGCAGGATACGTAGATTAGGGGTACGTCTCGCCATGGCAAATCAACACTTTACACAAAACAGCCAAACATAACACACACAAATTCAAACAACCATAAAATATGAACGATGTGTGGAGTTCGCTTTCTCTTATTACCTGTCACCAGTTGTGTCTGTTGCCAAATTAATCTTCCATGCACAAGGCAGCTATAACTGTGGCAACCCTTTGACTCATGACAAAACTGTTTAAGAAGAGGATGATGAATTTGTAGAATTACTAGATGTACTGGAAATGCATGACACTGTATCGCCATGAATGACTTGGATCATGAATCATGCCATAACTTTGACTACAGCTTACTCTCACACATTGTTTCGGCTACATAGTTACTTTTCAACATTTACAATAGTGTTGTTCATGGGGATCTTTCTTTATGTTTGGACTTGATAGTAATTAGCGATATTTTCCCACCATATCTTTACGAAAAAATGTCGGCGTTCAAATCATTAACCATATATATATATATATATATATATATATATATATATATATATATATATATATATATATATATATAACATTAAAAGGTATTCATATGCTGTGAATGAGTATATTATACCCCATACAAAGGGCATGTTTGGAGAAACACTCTCTGACCTATAAAAACTGGACATCTGTATCGGATAATAATGCAGACAAGAAGAGCTATTCATATGTTTTGAAACATACATTAAACAAACAAAGTATTTATTTCCAGACCTCATTTCAGCTGTTTGTTCTCCGTGATCTATGCACTTTTTGCACATCATAATGCATGTGGTTACATTGATACTGCTATTAAAATTTTTAAAATACCGTTATTCAAAAGGGTGAAAATATATATTTTTTTTCACTACAAATATGAAAATATTTCAGTAAAACTACTTTGTATATCTCTTTGAATGTCAATTTTGTTTTTTACATGCAAATACTTTTCATTTCATATATCACTTGATAGCTTAGAAGTATATTTAGAATAGTTAATGAATTTTCTAATTTTATATTGCATTTATGCAAATTGCTTACTGTGTAAATCATGCAAATTTAGGGATACGGTCTTACTTGATAGTTCAACATTGTATATTTTCGTGAATTAGAGATAATAAACTTTTAAAATGACGTATGATGTGTCTGTATGATGTGGCTGTATGTGATGAAATATTTACAATAATGTTATTAAAAAGGGGAAAATATTTTTCCAATATGAATATGAAAATATTTCAGTGAAATCAATTTAGATATCTCTTTCGATATCCATTTCGCATTCTACATGCAAAGACCTTTCATGTGATATATCACTCGCTGGTTTAAAAGTATGTTTAGAGTATTTAACAATGAATTTCTAAATTTATATTGCATTTATGCAAATTGGATACCCTTGTAAATTATGCAAATTAGGGGCTAGGGCCGTACTTTACAGTTCAACATTGTCAATTTTCTTGTAGTAGAGATAATAAGCTTTCAAATGATGTATGATGTAGCTGTATCTTGCAGCTGTATTTGTTAACATTTTTAAAATATTGTTATTCAAGAGAGGAAAATATTATTTTCAATATGAATATGAAAATATTTCAGTGAAATCAATTTAAATATGTCTTTAGATATCAAAGTTGTATTTCACATGGAAATACCTTTAATTTGATATATCACTCGATAGTTTAAAAGTATATTTACAGTAGTTAACAGTGAATTTTCTAATTTTATATCGCACTTATGCAAATTTGGTACCCGTGTGAATTATGCAAATTAGGGGGTTATAGCCCTATTTCGCAGCTCCGCGTCGTCAATATTCTTAAAGTAGAGATAATAAGCTTTCAAATGACGTATGATATGGCCGTATGTAAGGTGGGTACATTAAACTCCTAAAATAAGGCCCTTTTTGTGGATTCGCCGCTCGCCTATATATTGTGGAAACAAGCTTAGCAGCCATCTTGGATTGTAAGCATCAATTTCAGATTTTCATGGTTGATTTTATAGCAAATATAACAAAAGACCCATACAACATGCCGAAAGACACCAAAATCAGTTGCATAGTGTATTGAGATATGACTCCTTACACACTGAAACAGGTATTTGGATTTTATGCAAATTGTTATGCAAATTAAGGGTTGTACATGTCAGCCAATGAAATATATGAATTGCTTGACCAAATATACCTGGCAAAGGAGACCAAAATGACTCCAACAGCTTCTCATTGAGCTGAGACATGATATTTTACCTGATTTTGGATGTCGTTTTGGCAGCCATCTTGGCTTTGTATGCAAATTAAGGGTTGTACATATAAGGCAATGAAAGATATGAGTTCCTTAACCCCATTTAGCTGGCAAAAGAGACCACAATGACTCCAACAACTTCTCATGGAGCTGAGATATGGCATTTTACCTGTTTTGGAGGTGATTTTGGCAGCCATCTTGGATTTTTATGCAAATTAAGAGTTGCACATGTTGGTCAATGAAAGAAATGAATTCCTTAGCCCTGTTTACCAGGCAAATGACACCAAAATCACTTTGATAACATTTCATATAGCTGAGATATTACCATTTACATGTTTTGGCGGCCATCTTGGCGGCCATCTTGAATATATTAAAATGCCCAAGGGTGCCAGGGTGGCATCATGCAGATCCTGATTCAGTAGGCTTTGAAGATACAGAAACCACCGAGAACCATTGTGGGGCTGAAATTTTTGGGTTTTGTGTTTCGGCACCAGACTAAAGCTAGAAAAATTAACAAGCGTGGGCAAGGTGTAGGGGTGACAACAATATGCCTCGACCAGTGTGACATTTTTCTCGGTCTTCCGATATTACCTAACAAAGAGTCAACCAGTGTAGTTTCATGCAGTGTTGGCCCTGCATCCCATATAGTCCGTGGGCTGGAGGGGCCCACCGTGCACCCCCCCCACATCCCTACTTCTTGGGTATTTTTTTGTTCTTTAGGACCTGCTGAACAAGAAAAAAGATGTTA
>LD342907.1:319205-332588 GCA_001465055.1 Ptychodera flava | reverse complement strand
TATCCAATGTTAACATCTTTTTTCTTGTTCAGCAGGTCCTAAAGAACAAAAAAATACCCAAGAAGTAGGGATGTGGGGGGGGGTGCACGGTGGGCCCCTCCAGCCCAGGGACTAATAAGACATGCACAATCATGTGCGAAACAGGTTTGCTTTTTTGCTCACGTGTTCACACACGTGGGCATATAGTTTACCGATGTCTGTGTGTGTGTTTGTGTGTCTGTCTGTATACCCGATATCTCAAGAACTGCTCAAGGGATGTCAACCAAATTTGGTACACAGCTTTAGGATCTAAATGGCAAGAACTGAAAAGGTTTTGGTGGGAATGGCTTTGATATTATTGAAGTTATGAAAGTTTTAAATTTTTTGTTTTAAGTCTATGAGAGAGCTTTCGCTTACGCCGCGTATGACAAATGAAAACGATCGATTGATGAGATCGACTGTTTGAGGGCGCTATTAAATGAGCTAGTGCTGGTTTCAACCTCGATTTGACTCAGCGCCAGCTATTCAAGACAAAATATCGTTTAGCAAATTAGCTTTACCCTTGGTGATTGATCGTTTCTCTCGCTACTTGATCGCCAGAAATGGCTACATACGTTCTCCAGCATATACTACTAGCCTCATGGCATGATCACTCACCCGACCCTAAATATGGAAGTGCTTATGAATAGTGGTTCAAAGGTATTGAAATGTCAAATCAGGTTCGTGCACAGAGTCATGTACTTCTGCCATATTTTGATTTTGCTTCGCCAAGAAACGTGCTCGCCGTTGTCCATAAAAGTATGTTTGTTCTCCTAAGCATCTTTTTTAGTTCTAACTGCGTCATATTAAAAAGGTGAGGTTGTTCGTGAAACAAATTCCGGGATAGGCTTTGGTATACGTACGATCGACAATTCGTGTTATGGTTAGACGTGGTGGTCATTTTACGATACGTTTTCAATACTGCAAAGCTACGTAGGCATAGCGTCATTATCGTGATCGAGGTACGGGGTTTCATTGGGATACAGAAACCCTGCAGAGGTAGAAACGGTCGTTGACATGAGCAGTCAATGTACTTCAGCACGTAGTCCGCAGATTGCGGATTGAGAAAATAAACGTGTCCCAGTAAATAACGGACTATTTATGTACATTAACTCGTTATTAATCAAATTTACAGCTCATATCAAAAATGTACAGTATTTCAAAGATTTGTCACTGACAAATACTGCACAAACAGTCTGGAGAATAGTTCAAGTCGTACTACCCTGTTTTGTCAATTTTGATTTCATTTCACAAACTTCATACTTCATCGAGTATCGAGTATTTAAGCCTTTGTGAAGCCATTTTATTGACATTTTCGATTTTTGTTTCGGCTTTGCTGTGGAACATGTTGAATCGTCTCCGCGGACATGTAGGCACTAGGCCGTGGTGGAAACATATTCAGCCAAATTTTCGTTTCAAAGCAAACAGTTCTATCGCAGAAACACCGTCAATTCTCTCTAGCAAAGTTGCGTTAAATATTAAGTAAAATGCCACATAACGTTAAATGTGTGAGGGGTCGAAGTGACTTGGTACGAGGTGACCAAAACCAGTGTGAATTACTGTGGTCGAAGCGGACAGGTGTAGAGATGACCTGTTCCCCAAGCGAGCTACCTTTAGAAGTCTGTTTCGTCGCATGTTGTTCTCAGCATCACAAACATAGACGCATCTGCTATGTATCACACCAAAAAGTTACACTTGAGCGCCCCGTAAATGGGATCCTCGTTTTTTTACGACCCCGGAAGTGTGTCTCGCTCAATGCCTTTCCTATCGATAGCGAGGGAAACTGCCCGCGTTCCATGTACCTTTTTTCAATGCCAGTGCAACGCTATCTGTGCAAAATTTGTGGCGATATGCTCCCATGTGATTGAAAACCTCTCTTATTCTAACATGGACGTAGTTGACTTTGGACTTCGATTTCGTAAATGTGATGTCCATGCAGTGAGTTAGGGTTGGCGCATGTAATGAAATCTTCGCCCGCCTGCGGTCCGATATCCCGTATAAGGCATAAGAACATAAGAGAGATTGATAGAAACCCGTGTTTCAACTCTGTTTTCGTTTTTTTTTCTTTATTTTTTGACTTCATTGCTTATCGGAGACGTTTTTCTAGGATTGGGAGCCATGGCAATGCAAATCTATATCTTTCTCTGTACTGCGCCCTTTTAGATAGCCTCTTACTCCTGAAAACAACAGTAGAAATCAAAACAACGCGGCCATTTGCAAGCCAAGGGTTCAAAGACCATTTTCCGCGTGCGGGAAAATTTTGCCACATTATTGAAAGTCATTAACTACATTTACTTCAGCCATTCCTTATATGCATTTGTAATTAACATTTCTAATTGGGGATATTATGAATTGACTCAAGCAAAGTTGATGAATCTTGCTACATATATTAAAGACACTATAATACATGTTATTGAAATTCGTTAAGCATTTTTGCTTCAGCCAATTTCCAATTTACATATTTGATGAACTTTCTTAATTAGGGATATTTATCTGTATTGGCCACAGTCGACAAAACTTGCTCTGTACATTAAAGATACTATACAAGCTTATTGAAAGTCATTTGACATTTTTATTTCAGCCAATTCCAAATTTGCATATTTAATGAACTTTCCTAATTAGGGATTAATACTGGGATTTACTTGATACAAGTTGGCAAGAAATGCTGTGTACATTGATCATTATACCAGGTTATAACAGTATAGAAAGTCATTTCGCATTTTCATGTAAGATAATTCATAATTTGCATAGCTAATAAGCTTTCACAGTTTGGCATATATAGCTTGAAGGACTTGACCATAGGTATATTAAGTGGTGATACAAAGACAGTACTCAAAGAAATTAATTATTTTTATTTCAGCTAATTACATAATTATCTGAATACTTCATGACCTTTAGCATCGATCTGTGGTGTATTTTGTTCATTATGTTGATCATAACACTTTCAATTAAGTTGCAAACATGTAGCAAAGGTTCAAATTTGCACATAAAGACAATATATAATGAAACACGTGAGCACTTTCAGTTCATATCTGGTTACTGTAATTATTTTAATACTGAATGTTTCCTTTTTCTATATCATTGACTGCTTGTCACTTTGCGCTGCTTATATCTTTGTGCACAAAATGAACAAATGATTTTTGATCTTGTAAAAACATAGTAACCTCTTCTCATCTTTCAATCTATTGGCTACACATGGGTTGCATGTGTACGGTTATTAGGAACAGCCAAATCCCTACTAGCACTAGGGGATGCATTTGCAGACACTGGTCTGGCTTATTTTGGAATGGCGCAAGAATGCCCAAGGAAAACGAAAAATTCACGTAAAGCGTCCCCTTTTATGGAAGGCGATGTGACAGGGCTTTTAGAAAGCGACCAACTTGGTACTTGATTTCTATATTTAATAATTCACACGGTTTACTTCAACATTACAAAGTTGTATGGTCGTCTTGAAGATATCGGAGTGCTATCATATAACGTGGGTGACGTCATCATAAGAGCAGATCAACGCAGAGAATACTTTGAGTGAAATGGGACAGTAACCAAAATGCACAGATAAAGATGAAACACGCAACGCACGGAAATTTCTATCGAAAGCTGAATCCTTACCGGACTATACAAAAATGTGTCCGATGCCAGTCAGCGGCACTACTAACTTCGACCTCTGCAATCGATGTACTGTAAAACATTGACCTTTCATCTCGGCACACAAACATGAATGGCAGTCCTCCAAAGGGAAATATTGTTCAGAGCCGAGCCGGTGGGCAAAAATAGAATGGACATGATCATGTAATACAACGTAGATTTAGACGAAAAGCTTATAAAGCACAGCGCAACTAAAACTACAATTATTCGTTTACTGGTCGCAGGTGCACCATCGAACACTGTTGCTTTATGTCTCGGCCAAAAATAATCCGGCTAACAAAAACTAATGAAGGAAACTATAACCTAGCTATATTACTTATATGCACGTAATACGAATGCCTGTCATGAAGAGACGCCGCTCCATGGTTGTGTACGATTCAGACGATGACGAAACTGGTAAAATTTTCTGTGACACTTATGCCAGCCATCTTATTGTCGATCATTCCCATGTTACGATGTTACAAACAAAAAATTAGAAAGTCACTTTTAAGCAAGCACTTGCTTCCGTATACCAATAGCAAGTGATAGCATGCCGTGTCTTTCATTAAAGTAGCAAAACAGAACTGCGAGACAACAATAAAACACTGAATGAATATATATATATATATATATATATATATATATATATATATATATATATATATATATATATATATATATATATATAAACTTACAATGTACATCCAGAAACACCGATGCCAAGTCACTACCAAAGTTGTTTGTTACTGTGCAAGAGTATTCCGCCGTGTCGTCTCGTGACACGTCTAAAATTGTCAACACAGACTTGTTGTTATTCAGAACCAATCTTTCATCTTCAGGCAAAAATAGTCCATTTTGATGCCACGTGTATATCGGTTCCGGATATCCGAGCGAAGAGCACTTGAGACTTGGAGTCGAAAATTCAACTACTGGCTCTTCTGGGATATTTATCTCGGTATCCCTTGGAGCTATAGCCTCTGTCGACCAATTAAACAATAAGAAATTGTGATTGTGATTGCAGTGAAAAAGGATAGAAATTCAAGTTGCTACGTCAATAGTTCAAAACGCAATAATTGCTAACGATATTTTATATCAATCGACCTTGAGGATGTGCGTTTTAGAAGAAATAAATATTCAAAAACAAAAGCTTACACATGTACCATATCCAAATCAGACTGTCCAAGCCAGAGGTGTTTATTTATCAGAATATGGGTATATAAGTTCTGTGCTCATACCGACAAACATACCAATATCACAAACAGATAACGAAAAATAAAACAAGATAGAAGTTAACTAGTCATTATGCCTGTCCATTACCGAATAAAGTCGCATTTCATTTTCGAATAGTAGTTATCGTTATGGTTGACGACAGCGAACATGACAGCTTTTCCCCACACAGATTTAGACTTGGTTGCTATGGCCTATTTGGGCCAAATCGGCCATTCCAACCACGTCTTTTAAAATTCATGAGTTTACTTTTTGTTAAAGCACACAATTTATCGATGGAAATCTGGGGAATGGCTATTACATCAGGTTGACAACCCCCACATGTGGGCAGGGAATTCAGATTACACTTTCCATTGAGCTAAATCCATGCTCTTTGTAAGGCAATTGCGATTTCGAATAAAGCAAGACAAATTAGTTGGTTTCAATAATTTCCCCAACATCAAACAGGGAAAACTATGCAGACCTAGCAAAGACGTGTGTAATGACATTCAAAACACAATGAGCATGCAATGACCAAGATATTCAACAATGCTTGCCCTATAGGATGGAGGTGCTACCTCTTTTCATGGCTCCATGACTAACCATGGAGGTAGAAGAGAACTGTTTACCTCCGTCGACTGACGTACACGTGACCTGAAAATAAAGTCATGGAGAATACTATTAAAGTAATTTCCTGTATCAACCGATATCAACCGGTGCGCGATGGTCAGCTACTAGCCCTACAGCCGGTAGAAGTCAAGATTGCTGGGCTCTGACTACGCCATAGCCGTATTATAGCCATGCCAAGCAGAGCAGCGTGGCGCGTGTGTAGATGCCAAAGAAATAGTCTAGGCCCTTATTTTATTGTACATTGTGGTCTTTGGTCCTTGCAAACTTTGCAGCCACCTAAGTCTGTGTATGGTGATTTGTGTTCGTCCACAGTATTTCCCTTTAATGTGGTGCAGTAACATGGTTAACGGAACATTTACACAAAGGTCCACACAGCATCGTACCTATGGTGCATCAGAAAAACGTTATAATTTTTTCTCCTTAGAGAGTGATTGAATGCATACCATTAGCGACTAAATAAAGCTTGTGGCAACTTTTTAGGAAACAAAAACGGACCCTGAAGCATTTCCTCTAGTACTAACAATCCATGTAGGCACAGCCCTACGTAAAGGAAATCATAGTTTTTTTACTCGATGGATCCACTATGAGGGGATTGGTGGGATACAATGGAATTTAGTGTTCTTCTTTTTGGCCAAACCACGTGTGTAGCAAATTTGATTGTATTTTATCTTTACTTAACCGATATAACCGTCACCTACTTTAACAATTTGATATCGATTTGTTGCAGTTCTAGCCCACCCCTTCCCCACATCCCCGATGGCTAATCTACATTCTTGTCGCGAAACATCCGGGTTTCAGCGTGGTGATTGAGTCATTTTTTGCATGGAGCAACCTCTCTTGATGAGTCACGTAACGGTTAAAATATATGACCGAAGTTCGGATTTCTCGACTCTAATACTGTACAATATATTCAACGTTTCGATGTAGATGAATGTTCAGTCACGGTTCTAATGTATGTCACACAATTATGTATCGTTTGCTGTCTTGTAGCGACGGTCTGATGTAAATCCACCCCTATGTTAGAACCCACTGAGAAGGAACTCGGCATGGCGTCTCAAACGAAAATTTTAAGTAGTGTAACAGCTTTTTTATAGTTTAGAATATAGATAGGGACTTCCCCCTCTACTGTCAATGTTTAGAACTACTATTATATCGGCAACATAATGTCTGACCAGTACATAGGCCGAGGGGTAATTACCAAAGCTCAGAAAACAGCCATTTTATCCAATCACATACGCGCTTCGTGAAGTTGTCAAAACATAGCGTTGATCTAATGTTTGTAGATAAACATCGAGAACAATAGTATTATGCATGTGTTATAATCCCAAGCAGGCCAGTTTCTGTGTGGGGAAAAGTTGGAATGAAGCAACTAAATGGTATTACACAATATATGACGTAATTCTTACAGTAAAGACCCATTCTCTATTAAATATGCCGGTCTCATTTTGTGAGTGTTGGTTTTTTGTTTTGTTTTTTGTTTTTTTGCCATGTCATTATAAATAGTTTTTTTACTATATTCCAAACGGGATTCGAACCCCCACATACTCACGGCAACATCACCTAGCTGCTAGGCCCCACACAAAACCAGTCGGCTACCGTTTCCAACCCAAAAGAGTTGGTCACAGCAACCGACTTAGATGTTACAATCCTGTGCGCGACCGAGCAACACAGTGTGCATGGAGCAGACGACACACAGACACAGTACAAACACACACATATAGTAATCGGAAAAGCACGAAGCTTTTTACTGAGCTATCAGACAGGCTCGGGGACAAGTAAATATCCACCAGCAGAAACTGTCCACTTAGGTTAAAGAAATAATTTTTTTACTATAACCCAAACGGGATTCTAACCCCCACACACTCACGGCAACATCGCCTAGCTGCTAGGCCTCACACAAAACCAGTCGGCTACCGTTTCCAACCCAAAAGAGTTGGTCACAGCAACCGACTTCCCATTCATCGAATCAAGAAAAAAACACTTAGCAACCAAGCCTTATACAAACATATTTCTAGTGAACAAAATTCCCTTTTTTCTGAAGAGGGGTGCATAAGAATTTTATATAATTACATACCTGCAACATAGAACGTTACTTTGCCTTGCACCGTTTGTGTATCGTCGACTTCGCACAAGTAATCATTCTCGTCTTCCATAACTATATCCTCTATTTGCAAGTCAGCCTGGCCAACTAAGGTAAAACGGCCACTATAAGGTGGATAGACAGTTACAACATCTCCATACTTCGACAAAATTTGCTCTCTATTCCCGAATTCCGTACCATCGTACCACGCAAGTATTGCATTTGGGCAATCCTTGTAAGAACAGTTTAGAACAGAGGTATGCCCGACAAATCCCTCTATCTCCGCATACAGTATGTCAACGCTGCATCCCTGAATAGCGCATTGCTTGGAAAGCAAAAGCAATATTGTCAAAAGCCTTTTACCGCTCGTCATGCTTTTTGTGGTGTATACGTTGAAGAGAGTAAACCTGTGAAATCTGAAGTAAATTAGGAACAGTGCTTCAACTGACCAGGATGTTGCTTGCTTTGTGATGTCACTTTATCATACCGCCATCAACGGTTGATCTTTATCAACAATTTATCGTGAAAAGGGTTGACATGGATTGAAGAAGACAACAGAAACCCTAGTATTTGGCTGGACGACTTACTAAAATGAAGGTTCGTCAGACACGACATATTATCAACTTTCTACTGTTTATTCTCTTCTGTCGTGGGAAAAATATATCCGGTGAGTTAAGATCATTTTTCCTACCATGCAAAGTACTGAATCATTATTTGCACTACTTTAGAATTAATTGACAAAAACAGCTTCATATGACAAAATATCGGTATTTAAATACACGTAAGTTTGAATACCCCGGGGCAATAGAACATATTTGCGCGTTAGCATATTTATTTATTCGTAAAGGTACGAATTATATATATATATATATAAATATATATATATATATATATATATATATATATATATATATATATATATATATATATATATATATATATATATATATATATATATATATATATATATATATAAGTAGAAACGTGTATTTTGGAAAAGGGAGTAAGCAACCAACTTTCCTTACAAAACTTATAAGTATTACTTCATCATGCATTTATTCATCTATTAATTAGTTATTAATTTGTAAGTCATTTGAATGGATGAATGAATTGATAAATTAGTTTAGTTGTTTGTTAATTAATCTATTTGTATTAATTTTTATTCATTATTTCTTTATTTCTCTGTTTGTTTATTTGTGCGCTTTTTTGCAGACTTTCAAACTGGTCCCGATGTATGCACGTCTGTTGGGCAAACTGCAGTTCTTCAATGTTCTTATGACGAGAAATTCACATCAGTCAGATTGACGTGGTATATGGTGACAGAGGACGGTCATGATGAGGTGATAAAAGTAATGGCAACCGGTATTATCACTTATTATGAAGACTACGATAGACATAGTATTTACGACCAAGCTTCTTTGCAAATCAACCACACCTTGTCATCTGATGATGGTTCATATCTATGCAAAATACAAATACTACCAGATGGTGGACATCGAGAGGGATTTGTGGCATTAAATGTAATTCGTGAGTTGATTTTCAGTTTTCCTAATTATTGTTTTTTCATCATGTTGAGAATACATGATACCTCACTGTATAAACATGAATTGCGTCAGAATATATCAAAAACAAAAAGCAATCGAAGCATCTGCTGGCAGCTTTGCACTGGACAACATTCTTGATATTCATTCGTATATTTAGGTATATTGACGTATAGGGAACTCAAAATTATTTGTACACGTAACGTATTTCTTTGTATATGGAACATTCCAATACGTTGATATGCGTAGCGTATATCTATGCAGATCAAGAGTGTACGTAATGCAGATCTTTGCATACCAAGAGTACACTGTGCTTATGCATTTTATTATTATACGTATACTTAGTGTATTTGACAAATGTATATAATCAGTATATGTGTATATATTGGTGTTAATCAAGGATTTTGCCCATTGTTGACGGTGCAGAAACGTACGATATCGTAGGTAACTTCCTTCTTTGTCTGCTACAGACTCTGACAAAATTAGGCTATAATATAAAAATTAATAGAACGGGCGGATTAGCCACTCCGAGAACAATACAAAACACCAAAAAAAAATTAACTGCATATTCAAAGACAAAGGGCTAAGAATCACTACAGAAGCTAAAAAAATGTATTATCTTCCTGGAAGTCTCATTCAACCAAGCCCAAAAACTCATAGCAACCGTACAAACCCAAACACCATACTTGCAAACGGCAATCGCGAAAGCAACCACACAAATAATTAGTACAATAAAGAATATACCATCTGGATTCAACACACGCTTTTATTACCTATCATCTGACTAAGCCTCCTTCTGCCAAGCCGTCCCACCTTATCAAAATGCACATGGCGAGTGTGAATAACAATACACTCAACGATACAGAACAACAACAGTTACTACAAATAACAGAAAATTAAGGAACCGAAAAATAAGCAACATTATTTGCTACGACAATCCCACCCCCTCCGCCCATTTAGCTAAAAACATCAGCACCAACACCTTACAAAGCTTCCCATGCCTAGTAGACAAATGTTCTCCGGAAAGACCACACGCTCAAAAAAGGTTTTACATAGGCACTTTGATAATAATCTCAATATGGCTGCCAACATTCCTAAAAACTAATAACATAATCGTCTGTTGATCACATAATAAAACAGGCCACTTCAGTGATTTTAAAGTAAAGATATATTTCTTTGACATGGAAAAACGATTATGTAGGTAAAATTGTTGCATAGGCACTTTTTAAATGTGCATAAATCAAATATTGCGGCCAACGTTTATACAAATGACATTTTCGAGATGCACTGTGTACTAAACAAGCTATTTCAGTACTTTTAAAGATTAAACATATTTCTCGGACATGAAGAAACACTTTTGGATGTTCAATGTTTTATAAAATGGTACTTTGATACCTTGCATTAATCCAATGAGGCTGTCAAATCAATGCGCCATTGCCTGAAAGCTTATAATACCAATAAGGTTGTGTTATATTTTTAGAGCCAGGAATCTGTCAAAAAGTAATATTAAGTCCTTTGGCATTTGTTTTGAAAATGTTAAAATATGATATCGATTTATTTATAATAATGATCCACTTGTTTTTTTGTAAATGATGTTAAGAATTTGAGAAGCAAATATTTTACCAGAGTGGAAAAAATTTCCCCTATTGCATATTGCGCCACAATTAGAGCAAATTTTAATTGAAACTACTTTTCTGTGCCTGTCTATTCTTTTGTGAGCCATTTCTTGGCCGATTTGCATGTCAACTTCCTGCTTATTTTAATTGAATACACGGTGCTCACTAACTTTTTATGCTTACCTTTTGATGTGTAGTTTTATAACTTTTATCTACTGGTTTTTTATTGAGTTATCTATGTATTTATTTTTATTCTGTATATGTCTATGTATTTTATTCAATGCATGAAAATCCATTTATGGATGCATTGACTTGAAGTAATAAAATTACAAAAAAATTACAAAAAAATTTAGTCAGCAACGTCTAAAGATACACTCTTTTCAACTATCGAGTAAACTATTGCTAGCATGTGCGAGGGAGTTCCTTGTCATCTTAGATGAAACACATTTCTTTGGACAGAATATATTGTCAACGTGCAACTCAACCTTAACTTGTAAAAAATTCAACAAATTTATCTTTCAATTATTATATAACAACTGAACTCATCCAACATGGCCATAGTAAATGGGAGATCATTGTCGTATATGTGGAAACACTTTTGACGAGTCTATTGTAGATTTTTACAAATTTTGATAATTATACCTGTGGCCGTGAAAGTGTATAGCTGTGTTTCAGATTTCTCTTTAGCTAGGTCCGTTAATGCAACCCGTTACAAGAGTACATGCATTGTAGCAAATTGTATCTGCAAGTGCTTATTATGTATAACGCTCGGAATATTCTTTACTACGATTTTTTTCTAATATTTACAATAATTTAATGAATGTTGTCGATAGCTCTTTCTCACTAAGTGGAGTAACGATAACAAGTTGGGTCGAGTCATCGTAGATACACAAAATAATCGACTTAAAGTTGCACTCCCACTTGGTAACATTTTTAAAACACATTTTTTTAATGCCAACGGTGGATATTTGACGTTGCGACTGCGCGCGGATAACGAGATATCGATAAAAAAGATGTGGCCAACCTAAATTCAGCTTCCGAACATCGAACATTCGGCACTGGGGCCATTGTCATTACAACTTCGCCGATGCTAACTAGCCATGTATGCAACCCCGAAATTTCGGGGTTAGTTAGTATGCTAAGCCGGTCGTTAGGTGTGAATCACGTACACATCGATAATACCAAAATCAAACGACTCGGAACAGCATTTGCATACAAGGCTGTGTGTGGAAACCGCAACTATTTCTCCTGTAAAGTTTGATTGAATATTATTTTCGTCACAGTCCCTCTACAAGGGACTATGGTTTCGTGGTATTTTCGAATTCCGACACCACATGGCAATTGCGATGCGACATCGGTACAAAAGAACGGAAAAGACGCTTCATTGTACCAACACCTAGCACAAAAGCTGAAAATGGTCGAACGACGTAAGCACGGTCACTCCACAAGCGAGTGGAATGACCGTGGCGTGCAGACTTCGCTCGACTTCTATAGCTTGTAAACTTGACTGCTACTAAAGTTCATATTTTACAAGTATAACTCCTACTTTCTTTCGGTCCGTAATAATGACGACATAGCGGCAGCTGTATACCTTACCTCATCCCACCTCACAAGAAAAAACAGAGACATTGTCTATGTATTCGACTCGAGTGCATTGCATCCTGATGTAGCCTCGCCAGTCACAATCGTATTATCAAACGTTTTGAATCAGACAAGGACTTCCGTCAGAAGAAAATCGTAATGAAAATTTGTACCATTCTTGAGGTTGCTAATTCAGCAAACAACACAGGCGATAATTGCGATTGTCTCACAGTCTTCAAACACTCCCAGCAGAACATTTACATCAAGCAGTGGAGAACGAATTCAATTTTTAAATAGTCAAGTGTAGGTAAAGCTATATCCGAATCAAAAAATTTAAAAATACAAAATTAAGAGTCCCTTGGTGACGCCGATTTTATGTGTGCCAGTGATAATGAGGGGGCCGCGGGCCTCGAACGGAATGATGTTAAGTTTCAGTCGTAGATAAAGGTTTTCGGTTCGGACTTTGATTTACTTGAATTTGTGGTGATTCGGACTCAGTATTTGCTGCATCAAAGTGTGTAAAGTGTAAGATGAACGCTCATGACTACGATATTTACGAGCTGGTCATTAGACCATGGTGACTTCACCATAATTTTGAATCCTATCTGCGGACGGCAGTGGATAACGTGGTCCATGCTGCTTATCTCTCGCTAAATGCCCTTGGCGAAAGGTTAGATCATGTTTTGTCTAAATAATGCATCAAAACATTGCAAAATTTGTTGAAACAACATTTGATGGACATTCATGATGGATTCATGGAGCATGAAAAGGTGTCGAAATTATTCCTCTGGTAGTGATTCGCATGCTTTTTACAGAACTCGCTTTTACGTTGTTAGCCTTTTCTATTCAAATTAGATAAACATAATTATGCCAGCATAAGCCGCATAAACGCCAGAAGCGAGGACTGCGTTCCTTTTTGAAAAGAGTTTACAAACTGCAATTTATCGGTGGTACATGTTATGTTTGAAAAGTCCCCCTAAGATAAAAACACAGTGAGAGTGACAGTCATTGAAGGAAGACAATTTTCACGAAAACAAGGATATCTCTCACTGTGAGTTGTCGTTGAAAGGCGACCAACGCCAATATC
>LD342907.1:275879-319007 GCA_001465055.1 Ptychodera flava | reverse complement strand
ATTTCACTGAACGAACGCGGCGAACAATGATTGCTTCCTTTCTCCCTGTTTCTCCCTGTTCTATAGCTTGTTCCTTTGTGAAAAAACAATTCGACAATCACTGGAAGAAACTGGATTGCGAAATGTATTGCCCGATCAACTTCCGTTGTCGGACAAAGACGATCTCGTTTGTGTGAAACAGAGGACAAGGCGACATTTCACTTTTATATGATATCCGATAGTACGGCTACTAGACTATACAATATCGAAATTAGATCGGCTTAGCCAGATCTATAAAGGGCTGAAATCTCCGATATATATCGGAGATTTACGCGCGATTTCACTGAATCTAGTAATGTCTAGTATCGAAGCTATCGATTTTAGCCACAACTGTGAGGCGGTGAAATCTCCGATATATATCAGATATTAACGCACCATTTTACTGAATCTAGTATCGTCTAGTATCGAAGCTAGAGTCCGTCCTTGGAAGTCGGGTTTGACCAGAACTGAAAGGTGGTGAAATCTCCGATATATATCGGATGTTTACTTGCGATTTGACTGAATCTAGTATCGTCTAGTATCGAAGCTAGAGTCAGTCCTTGGAAGTCGGGTTTGACCAGAACTCCGAGGTGGTGCAATCTCCGATATATATCGGATATTTACTAGCGATTTGACTGAATCTAGTATCGTCTTGTATCGATATTAGAGTCCCGAAATCGCTGATAAATATCGGGTACATATCAGAGATTTCACAGATCCGGCGTGCCGAGGCACGAGGCAAGTCATTCTAGTATCGTCTGGTATCAATGTTAGAGTCCGCAAATCGCTGAGAAATATCGGGTAAATATCGGAGATTTCACATACCCGGCGTGCGGCACAAGGCAAGTCATGCAAGTATCATCTAGTATCGATATTAGAGTCCCCAAATCGCCGATAAATATCGGGTAAATATCGGAGATTTCACAGATCCAGCGTGCCGAGGCAAAGGGCAAGTAATTCTAGTATCTTCTAGTATCGATATTAGAATTCCCAAATCGCCGAAAAAATATCGGGTATCCTAAATATCGTCGATTTCACAGACGCGGCTTCCCATGGGACAACCGCAGTTCATTCTAGTATCGATACTTGTCCTGAAATCGTCAAACTTCGATACTAGATAGTAAATATCCGATATTTAAAAATTGTGCAAAGTCGCGCCTTCATGGTGAAACACTGCCGCTCTAAAGATACCCAACGTTTTATTCAGATCAGAAGGCATCCATGACCCACTGGGTTTAATTAATCTCCGCTCCTACTAAAGAATAGCATCTCGTTGGCGTGTACACATGTTAAAAATAATCGATCTTTATTTCTAAGTTTCTCGAAAGAAGTTCAGCATTGTAATAAAGTGAAAGTTTGAATATGACACACTAAATTAATATCAAGAGATCGTTCGGAAAACGGGTAATGATTGGATGAGGTGATCATTACCTGGTAGTTCCAGAAAATTATCTGATTACATCCACTCTTTCCCATGGAAATTTGAAAAATTGAAATAATCTGCCTCGTAGTCGTTTTCGGGGCAAGGATATGGTGAACAGTAGGACGCTCGTTAGCTTCATTGCTTGTCAAGAAGCAGAGGGTATGCAGGATCAAAATGTCAGAAAATAAAATCTTTCGGGGATGTTACTTCACTACATTGCAAGTTATTGATGCTATGCTCGGACATAGACCCTCGAAGGTCTATGGCTCGGAGAAGTGTTTTAGCATTCACAGGGCGATCGACACTCTTTAGCAACAGTAAAATTGCGCACATGCACACGTCACTGATATGAAAACCTAGCTTTAACTTATGTTTTACGGCTGAGAAGTGAGCCTTCACGATAAGTGCAGGTATAATGTGATTTCAAAAAAATGGAAAAAAGTCCATGGAAATTTGCCGTGTAAATTTTCTTCTGTAGTACTGTTTGATGCGGACCATCGCTGGTGCAGTCAGCCAAAAATAAAGTCGTAGTCTTACACCATGGAGCAAGAAACGGATCTGGCTCAATGCTTACACCGATACGTTGTACCGCTGTATAAACCACTGATGATTTATACACGTCAAGGTACACACATGGAGGTAGTAGGAGCTACTACCTCCATGGTACACATAATCAGGTGCCAATGTACTCTTGCATTGCACGGCCAAAACCGGTATCGATTTATCAACGCGTGACAGTCCCTCCTCCAAGCAAGAGACGTCCTTTTCAAGCTCCCTGGGTCAACCCATGGAGGTAAGGGTCAGCCATAGTCCGTATCATGTTGAGGACTTGAGGGTGAGCATATCAAGGTCCGCATTGCCACAATGCTGGCCAGAAAATTCATCGACAATAATCCCCTCATTAACTAATACTGTGAGCAAACTAACTTCATTTACACTTCGCCGCGAAATGCATACAGGTGGCGCTTTTCGCATCTGATATACAGGCGTTAATAGGTGTCAAGTTAGCATCGGGGAAGTTGTAATGTCAACTAAGCTATGGAGTACCAGTCTACGCTAACGCTGCTGTACGCCACAGTACTACTGGTGTCGGTGATCGGTCATGCCCCGTGGGGGAAAGCAGAGTCTTACAGACTCGGAGAAAAAACAGAAAATAAAGTTTGCTGATTCTACCAGAATTCGCATAGGTGACCAGCACAGATACGTGTGTTTGATACTAAGCGGCCGCCGCGTGATAGGCACGCATACCATGCGGTGGCAGTTATGTATCGAACCACGCGTAACTGTGTGGCAGACGACAAAATGTAGTCATCAGAGGAGGCTAATATTTTACAAATAAAAACTGATATTTATGTGGTATTGGTTAAAGATATGATAGATTTGACTGAGAATAATTAAAACGACAAAAACTAAGGAGAAGTTAAAAAAAGAAACTTACTTGAAATGAAGGCATAATGCTGTATGTAAAGTCTTCGCAGTGGGAGGTAAAATTGCGTCGTTCGAACTTATTATGGACTCACTAGAATATCGATATTGAGACATGAGCACAACAGCAAACCTTCGGGGGATTTCGGGTCATAATCAGAAACAATCGTTAAACTTTGGGATGTGAAAAATACGCTCGGGAAATGACATGTCTTTATCGACATCTCGCGATCCGCGCGTAGTCGCCACGTCAAATATCGACCGTTTGCATTAAGAAATGTGTTTAAAAATGTTAAAAAGTGGGAGTGCCTCTTTAAAATTACTGAAATTTGGTCGTAATTACATCCGATAAAGCGACCTTTACAAGAAGGCCAATTTTCTTAAGAATAATTTTACAACTTTCACATATTAAATCAATCGACATTGATGGCTTCTCGTTTGCTTAAAATGAATGAGAAACTACGATCCGGATGTACATTAAAATCAGTCTTAACAAATACTAGATGTTTGCAATAGTGGCCAATAACGAATTACTTTTTTTACATATTCTACAGAGTTCAGTCTTACGATAACTCCATCGGTTTATTTCACATAAATAGAAAAAAAATCGAAAACTGTCTACATTGTTGAAATCGAGTTAAGCGCTCAGCGTGGTTAAGTATGCTGTGATAGAGAAGACCCGGTTCTACCACTGCAAAAGCGACACAATGATTCATTAAGCGTGGAAAACTTCATTATACACGAAATACATCTCTACACTGTAAAAATAGCAGACGCCAGACGAGTCTTTAAAGGCGGAGCCTCCCTTTAAAATGGCGCCAACCTATGGCGGCGTTCATTGTATAAGTGGACACCAAAGAGGTAACATGAGGGCACACGCTCCAGAAAATGCCACTTTTTAGTTTTTTCCGACCGCAAAAACGTTGACAGACTGCCAAGCGGTTAGCACGAAGCTGCTGCCGATCAAACCCTGTGGTTATATTCAAATTCTAACTTGACTGGACGACGTTTTTTAAGAAAATTCGAGTGTGGTGCTGAGGAATCAATGACCGTTGGCAATTTGAACCGACCGTCAATCAAACGGTTATATAAGTTCTGTTTGCAGGATTAGCAAAAGGTGACAAAAGATTGAGATCAGTTTGTGCAATTAATGTTATAGAAATCAAACATCGTACTGGCCATGTGTTTGACTGGGAGAAGAACTCCACTAATACGAGAACCTGGGATTGAAAAGTGCGGCTTTAAGCGTTCAATGTGTACATGTCGGTGTTCAAATTTGAACGGCTAGTGTTCACATTGTTAACACTAGTCTTCATATTATGAACAATGATGTTCTAAACCTGAAAACGATGTGTTAACAGCCATTTCCTTCAAGTGTTCAAAAACTCAACATCACAAAAATTTTACAATACAGTGAAACAACAATCTTTTGGTTTTGTTTTACTCTACATTGGCTATACTAAATTTAATACTGCCTCGCTGTTCGGCAAACGTACACGGATTTTGCTGTAACGAATTTCACACTGGGTGAAAAATATTTTTTTCTAGAAAGGGAAGTATACAAAATAATTTTACACGTTTATTACGGGTTAAAATTTTGAAATTTTAAAACAAAAATTAGAAAATCACCACGAACGTTTTAATTTTTAACATCGGCGTGCAAAAGGCTTTGTACTTCTAAGCACTTGGTGTTCATGTTTCGTGCCTTTTCCTGCCCATGCTGCATCAGAACGGAAGTTGCGACATTTTTCTTGTAAGCGCACCCTGAAGTCGTGATCGTGCGGAAGCAAGACCAGAAAAGGTAAGTTCTCTCCAAAATAGTAAAAGGTATTAAATATTCAAGCATCTATATTATTATATCCTTTGAAATTAATTGTATTGTACTTTGAAATAGCTTAACTACGTGCAGAAACCTTCTTTTCTTTCAGTGGCTGGTATACCAACAACTAGCTGTGAATACGCAGTGGTACTTTTGGCCATGGCCGATCGATCGATCTCACTCGGGTCAAGGGTCATCGCAACACAACTGTAGCGATAACCCTTGACCTGAGCGCGATCGATACGCCTTGCATAGTACCGCTGCGTAATCACAGCTAACACATGTCTTTTAGTAGACACAACATGTAAAACACCAATTAAACATCATAGAGTATACCGTGTATTGTTTCAGCATATGAGAGTTTGGTTTTTTTATTTTAATCAGTTGATGACAAGAAGAAGCAAATATTTTGTAACATTACTGAAAAGAGGCACTGTATATGAAAGTGTCCCCTTTTCCTTAACCTAATTAGCCCCTTGTCTTTCATTTACAGTCTCATCTCGCCATATTACCTATTGTTGCATTATTTTTAGGATGTGGAAAGTTGGATTTAACTGAAAATGAAAGAGTTGTTACAGAAGCTGATGGTACAGATAATGAAGAAGATGAGTGAACATGCAGCTGTCTGGAACAAGCTTGAGAACCTCAGTTCATCGTTAATTTAGATTTTAACTTCCAGGGGTCAATAACTGAATTTTGATAAGTTTCTGTATTTTTGTTCTTAATTAATCCAAGCTTTGGTAGCATGCTATGATCAACTAAATGTTGCCGGAAAATAAGCTTTCACAGACGTGTAGTCTTCCTTATCATATATGAGGGTGGAATGAAAAATTAAAGCTTAAAGCGACAGAAAATTCAGAGTAAAAATGTCCACTCTGAATTACTGAATTTTCTGAAATTTTCACTCTGAATTTTCTGTCTCTTTCTGCTGTAAATTTTCATTCCCCCTTGCATCTGATGAAGGAGACTTCACGCCTTTGAAAGATTATGCCCCTGTAACATTTAGTAGATCATAGTCTGCTACAAAACCCAAGATATTTGGTTTGTATTGTAGCTCAACACGTCTGTTGTTCTTAGCAACTGGTTTTTAGCTTTGCTGTCAGCTAAATATGTGGATGTGTAGCATTTTCCTCAAATTTGTGCACAAATTATTGCCCATTTTACAGTAAATTATTGTATTTTACTCTATAATCGTTTTGTATATTTTCAGAATAAAATAGTTTTACTGAATATCAGTGGTCTGTAACGTTATTTCAAGGCTTGAACACCCCCTGAACGCCCAAAATTAAAGGTGCTCAACAAGCGTGCATCATGTGTTCTAGCCTTTAACACACTTATTTGATCGTTAGCAAATCTTCGTCAACTTTTGAGATTTTTAGGGCATTTTCATGCCATTACGTTGGTTCGTTACACAAACTCGACATGATCACTTGTTGAACTTGGAAACATCTCACTCGGACTGAACAGTGCACGGTGTAGCATCTGTGACATCGGGAGACCGCGCCGGGCGGGTACTGTACTGTCGATTGATACTGCTCGCGATTGGAGTCACCTCTCGACAAACAAGATCTGTTCGAGTGTTGTTATTCTCTGCGCATCGTGTAATTATTTGTATCAGTTTCATCGCATTTCGGACCAAAAGTGACTACAACGCAATGACAGTTGCCGAGACCCTATACGTCGCTTACGGCCTCCGTGCCTCCGACCCACTTCCAAAAGTGGGCTTTGCGTAAGTTTAGAAGCGCAGCTGAGCACATCGTGTACCTATAGCCCTGCGTACAGGTCTGTGTGTTCCCGGCGTTATGCGCCTGTACTGCGGCATTTTGTAATATGACGCATTTTGTAACAACTTACGCAAAATGTAATAAGGGTATCAGCATTTTGTAATAAAATGGTCTACGCATTTTGTAATAAGGGTATCAACATTTTGTAATAAAATATTGTTTACGCGATTTGTAATAGGGTATCAGCGTTTTGTAATAAAACGCGTTTTGTAACATTAGTTAACGCATTTTGTAATAATTATAAACATCCACTGATATTGTAGGTATTTCAAAATGCTTTGTGGTTTCTGAATACGTAAAAATGTAATAGCATATAATGATGTCGAGATTATATCGCACAACCAGTACTAGGTTATCATAATAACGCCAGATGAGGGGGTCTGTTTTCGACTGATTTCACGGTATTAGGCCAACAATTATGAGTGTAAATGTCAGTAGAATAATCGTCCACTGGCGTTGGTTTCCTTATTTCAAGACTCAATTCAACTTTCAACACTGTTACGAACGGTTAGAACAAATGATCACGTACTTCTACCAAATCAATATTAGCGGGCGTTGTTCGGACAATTTATTAAGTTTCTTTAACTTTTTGTGAAACCAAATGTCAGGCAGCTGGAACAACATTAAGGTAACGACTCTGCTCTTTCGGTTAGAACAAGTGATCACGTACTTCTACCAAATCAACCTCAGCGGGCGTTGTTCGGACAATTTATTAAGTTAGTTTAACTTTTTGTGAAACCAAATGTCAGGCAGCTGGAACAACATTAATTTAACGACTCTGCTCTTTCCCTGAAACATTTTTTCAACCCATATTGCCCAGTCAAGACAACAAGGTCAATCCTAAGTGTATTTTACTTTCAAGTACGTGTTTATTTATATATGTATCTTTACTTGTAAACCAGAAATGGATCGCTTCTTTGCAAATAAATCCACATGTCAGTATGACGGTTCAAATTGACATACGTACATCAGTCACATTTACTTTTTCAGACTCTTATTTCATTCAAAACATCAGCTTACCTGGGAAAACAAGGTCAAAATGTTTTCCCATATTAGCTGTTGATCATGATTTGCAACTCTCTACAGATTTACGTTTTATAAAACTGATCAAGTATACGTGATTGCTCATAGCACTGCTCTAACTCTGCGCAAATTACGACAAGACGTTTCGTACACCTTTTTTTAAAGAGCAACTGGATATTTTAGACAAAATTACCACGCACAGCCGAGTATATTCATTAAATTTATATTGCACAGCAAATTTGAGGCCGAGATGCACTTTTGTGACAGAAACTGCTTTCCCATTGATAATGCTCTTCATAATCGACTACCGCTAACTGAAGAAATGCTCTCACTAGTAACATTTTTATATATATGAAGCGCGATGTCATGACATTTTGTTAGAAAAAGTGAATTTGACATAAAACGGCCGATTAAAGTGGAAAATAAACGTACGAAAGGTTGCAGTATTTTTAGCAACTTCTATACGTATGATATGTGTTTCTCTAAAGATTACTGTCAATGATATACGGTAATAAGAGGGGGCACGTTAATATGTCAATGCTGACAGCTGATATTTATCAAAATATACTGAAACAAATCATTGACTATGACATAGTCCCCCCTTGTGATTGGGAATTTGTCACTGGAAGTGACTAAAAATTGAAGTCGATATGATGTGCATGAAACAAGAAATGTCGGTGACTGATGCCCTTATTGGATTGGATTGTAAACAAGTAGTGGCATAGGGCGATGTCCTTTTACCAAGTTTGGCAGAATTAAGTATGCCATGCCCTGGCTTTCCAAATGTCAAAATTCAAATTATATGCAAGAAACTGTTCTTGGCATGTCTGAGTAATGGGTCTTGACATAAAAAGTCAGAACACCAGATGTAAAAAAATGTCCTCATGTTCAGTAAAGAAGAGACTTCCTATAATTAGCTATTGATACTGCTAAAATTAAAACCCCTTTCTTGACTGGTAAATTTTTGCATGATCAACATCTGTAAGAAGTGTCATCAAATTTAGTGCAGTCATTCAGAATATAGATCTCTCATTACAAACACTATTTCCCTATTCAGCAAATCTGGGGTGCCACCCTAATCACAATAGGTCATTAAATAAGTCAATAAATAATTCATCAACAGGATGTCACTCTTCAGTTTTACACTACTGGAAGATGAATATCTGTACGATGTTTCATAGAATTTGATGCAGGATTTCTGGACGTATAACAATAATAAGAAAAAGTAATGAAATATGCAAATTAGCAATGAATTAACAATATACTGATAAATGTACTTGTACACAGTTAAAGCAAGATGAGCGCAACATCTATACCAAGTTTTAACAAATCTGAAGAAGTATTTTTTGACGAATCAGCCTAATTATGAAAATTCATTATGTATGCAATACGCAATTAATTGACATGATATGATAATGTTTTTGCATGCTACTACAACACTTTGAGATCAACATCTGTACCGAGTTTCATCAAATTTGGTTCAATATTACTGGACACAGCACACTAATTAGGAAAATTCATTAAATATGCAAATTGCGATTAATTGAGAAGAGACTGCTGAATGTCTTTGTTAGCTATTACAACACTTTGAGATCAACATCTATACCAAGTTTCATCAAATTTGCTGTCATATTTCTAGACATATTTCCTTAATTACAAAAATTCATAAATATGCAAATAAGCAATTAAATGACATGATCTTGCTAACTGTCTTTGCATACTGTTACAGTATATCAACATCTCTACGATGTTTCATCGAATTTGAGCGGGTATTTCTTGACTTAGTACCCTAATTAAAAAAATTCATCAAATATGCAAATTAGCTATTAATTGACATAATCCTGCCAAAAGCCTTTGCAGAAAGTAACAGTTCCGGTATGTAAACATCTGTGAGGAGTTTCATTTAATTTGAGTCAGTATATTTCGAAATATAAGTGGAATTATCAAAATTCATAATTTACGCAAATAAGCAATTAATTGACACAATACTGACAAATGTCTTTTTGTGCTATTAGACCTGTGTGTGATCGACATTTGTACAAAATTTCGTCAAATTTGATGCTACCTCTTAAGAAACAGAGCTCTATTTTCAAAGATCACTAATTATGCAAATTAGCACAAAATATGCATGCCACACCTAAAACAATGGACGTGCATATGTATGTCTTAGTGCATTATTCTTGTATTAAGTTTGAAAGAAATAGGCCCAAACATGTCTGAGATATCTTCATGGACGGACGGACGGACGGAGAGAACCCAAACCATAAGTCCCCTCAGACTTCGCCCGGGGGACTAATAAACACTGACGTGAAGCAGCCAAATAAAATACTGAACGATAATTTATTTTAATATACAAGGACGAAATAAAGCTCTATCGACAGACCTGCCACTTTTCCTTGTATGTAAAAGGTGACACTTCATATCCACTGAGCCATGGTTGTGTTTTGTCCAATGGTAAAATTTGTCTAGCCAACGAGCTAGAATAAGCTGCCCTGCAATACTATAATTAGGCTGAATTTGACTCGCTATCCTTATGGTTATACCTGCCAAATATCTGCCAATATCATTAAATAATAACGGCCATAGAAAGATAGACAGACAGACAGACAGACAGACAGACAGACAGACAGACAGATAGATAGATAGATAGACAGGCATACTCAGGCACTCTTTCCTCCCTCCCTACCTCCGTCCCTCCCTACCAACATAGATGCAGTGATACATACATAGGCCTACCTACCTACATACAAACATACATACATACATACATACATACATACATACATACATACATACATACATACATACGTACATACATACATACATACATACATACATACATACATACATACATACATACATACATACATACATACATACATACATACATACATACATACTGTAGTGAAATGCGGGCTTTCGGCCGTTGGCGGCGCCCTCCTGCACAGGTGCTGCGCCGCCGTTGTATTCATGGAATGCCTCGTATGTACATTACGCATTTCCCCTCACCAACAGCAGAACGATATATACCGCCGAACTGAGCAGACGTCCTTACGACTAGCCTTCTGCGGAACCACCCAGTACAACAAAGACTTGGTAAGTCCACCGAGTTTATATCACTGGGTAACACTATAATTGGCGCTGCGACTTTTCCGGACCTTTGTGGGAAAAGGCGAGAAAACTTAGAGTTTTATTTCTAAGTAGAAGTCGGAGTACCTCACGGAAAAACTCGTGACGTGGCCTTCCACTTGAAAGTGATACGAGTAGAGTTACGTGGCATATTCATTATTGAAAGTACGAGTTTACGAGTAGGTAGAATACGCCAAAGTGCTTGGAAAGTTTTACGAGTAGAGTTGGGACGCCCAAGTGCTTTTTTGATTTTCAACACTTGCCCCAAATAAATTAGCTGTAGCACAGTTTCTTCGGGTGAGAGACTTAGAAGCTAGTGGCGGCTAAGAGAAAATCAAGAACAAGCTTCCAGGTGTTGCAGTAAATCTTGCGAAGGAACAGGGGAAGGCAACCTCGCTGTAACTGTTTTAAGTAAGTTTCTTCATCTGGGTGTAAGTTCACATTCGCTCATTTTTTTGGGTGAAATAAATTGTTGGCGGGAAATTTTTGTATGGTATTTTTGTGGTGGCAGCCAGATTTTCTCGCACCTTTTTCTTGCTGACAATAGCGAATTACGCACACCACGTTTGCACTGCGCATTTTTGAGCGGTCAACGAAATATTCACCACAAGTTTCGGAATTCTACCATTCAGTGGTGCAAAAAATAGCGTAATAGGGGAACATTAACATCTCAAGTTCCATTTTCATTCTGTGCTCACGAAACATCAATTATAGACCAGTGACGCACAGTTCTTTGGTCACTTTAAGGGACATTTATTTTTCCCTTTTCGTGTCTCGTTTCCATTCTTTCGAGACAACGTTTTTTGGAATTTGGTGCAGTTTGTATTTTTGTGCCTCGTTTTCCGTTTCTCTTTTAAAAACACCTTTTTTATTTTCGAGTTTCAAGACATTTTTAAAAGGTCGTTTTTTTTAGGAACTGAATTTTTGTTGTGTTCCGTCCTAGCTATTGTACATTTTATTAAATAAAGAAAGCACTTTCCGTCAATTTCTCTGCAAAGTCACGTAACATTTTGCTGACTTATTGTGGGAAATTTTAGTAACACTCCGACTATATTACATTAATATTACTCTGTATTTAATTGCGAGTAATTGTATTTTACAGTGCCAATTACTATATATTGCCCAGTATTGTATTGTACTGTGTTTGTGTACCATATTGCGGGCAGTAAACGTTTTTATTTACTATATATTGCCCTGTATTCCATTGCGGGTAATACTTGAATATTTTAAATCATCTTTCCTTATTACTCTGTACTGTATTGCGGGTAATAAACGTTTTTATCATTAGCACCAGTTCAACAATAGAACAACACAAATTATCGCCAGGCAGTTATTGTTGGCATATCACATATTATTGTTGTGTTGAAATAGAATACTGGTGTGTAATTTTGATAAAACAACACAAATCATTGCCAGGCAATTATTGTTGGCATCACGCATATTATTGCTTGTGTTGAAATAGAGTACTGATCTGTAACTTTATATTTTGGAGTTAAATATTGCATCTGTTGCAATCATGAAGATCTATCTAAACACCTGCACCGTTGAAGACCTGGAATACTTACCTGGTGTTGGAAGAAAGATTGCAAAGAAGATGGAGAAATTGCGTCAGAAATACGGTAAGATCACATATGAAATGGTCTGCTCCATACCGAGGTTCACCCCTTCAGATAAATTTATGGAGATGGCTGTTTTCGAAACTAAACGGAAACACCAATCTTCACCAGCGAAACAAATTAAAGGCGCACATGCCATCATCCCACCTACTCAGGGGGAATGGGACAGTGAATCCGAAGGGCGTGATAAAGACAGCATGGAAGAGTGGATGGATAGGGTAGATAAACTGACCCAACAACATGAAGCTACCCGAAGACGTACATGGCGGGAACTTTCACAGGTAGGTACCAGACCCTCCGACTATGCCAGCCAACCAACAACACAACCCCAGAGTTGGCGAAAACGTTATTCAAGTCGGAGAAGGCAAGAGAGGTCAGATTTCTGTGAGTATCCACCAGACCATCGGGAGTTTCAGATGTTTCATCAGCCGGCACCTGACCGATACCCTCCAACTACTGGAGAGTATTATGGGGGCTATGAGACAGAAGTACCAAGGGAACCAGCATACTGCAAGCATCGCAGAAGGACAGATCAATATCGACCATCTATCCCCGTATCAGTGCCCAAGACTTTGGTATATGATGGGTCTGGTAATTGGCGAGCGTTTCAGCTGATGTTCACCAAGTTTGCTGAGACACAAGACCTGTCCTTCAGTGACTACAAAAATTATCTGTGCTGGTGTCTGGATGGCAAGGCAAGTGATTATTACACCATGGTCACCGAACGTAATCAGGAGATCAGCTACCATGAGCTGGTAAAGAAGATGGAGAAGCGATTTGGCTCACGAGATCTTCCCGAATCGACCCAGCTTCAATTTGCCCAGTCAAGAAAACATCCTGATGAAACTTTAGAAGAATGGGCAGGTAGGGTATATTCTCTTGCAGCACGTGCCTTCCGGGATTATAGTGACGCTACATTGGACCAACAGGCTGTCATGAAGTTCTGTCAAGGATGTTACGATCGTGAAGCAGGTGAGTCGGTAGCCAACCAAAGACCTGCAAGCATCGAGACAGCCTTGGATAGTATTAAATGGTACCAATATAACCACCGGGAAATATTTGGTGCCAGAACCAGCAGAAGAGAAGTGCGGTTTGTGAGTCCAGAGCCAGACCGGACGAGGGACATATACGAAGTGCGATCAACATCCCGATATGACCAAGAACGAAGGAGGTCACCTTCTCCAGAACAACGCATGAAGTTCCAAGCTAGTAAGATAGATGGAACAAGTGCAATGGAGGGGAGGATGTCATGCATGGAAAGCCAGATGTCTGCTATGAGTGCGACACTACAGACAGTAACGTCCCAATTAGCAGAACTCACAAAGGTGGTAAGTCAAAAACAAGCTCCTAGAAGCCGATCACCATCTCCAAGAAATCGAGGCTGCTATGGTTGCGGAGAAATTGGACATTTCAAAAGGGACTGCCCACACCAAAGTCCAAAGAGGGCAGAAGCACCTAAAAAGAAAACATTGTCCAAGCCGTTAAACACCAAAGGGTCAAACCCGGAGGCCTGAGTTTGGCCGATAGGAATATGAAGGGCCTCAGCGCTTCTAAGGAAGAAAAGAGTTTTATCAAAAAGACACCACCTAGTGAGCTGGAAAAAAAGTCTGTATAAAAAGTGTGTCACCAACCTCTACAAGGGAGACACCAGGTAATAAAGACATACTAACAACTGAAGTACCTCCAAGCTCTGATGCAAGGGATGAAACCAAGCAAGCCAAGGAAGCAACAACAAATGTTGAACACCAAACTTTGGAAGCTTCACTGGCAGAGGCGAATTCCAAAGAGAAAGGTCATCCAAACTATTGAAGCCGATAACAAACCTACAGAAAAGGTTCTTATCAACGCAACGGACACAAGGGACAACACCGAACATGCCATGGAGGTAAGTGACATATTGAATAATGTGCAACCAAACTCACATGTTCCATTGGCAAATGAGCCAGAAGTTTCTTTCACCTCAACAGATAACAAGCCTGTACCAGAGGTTGTTATTAATCAATTGGTATCCAGTTCCATGTACAGTATTCCAGTGATGATCGAAGGACAACAGATCACCGCAATCATCGACACTGCTGCAGAAGTCACCATAATTTCTGACAAAGTGTACAACAATCTGGAAAATAAACCTCCGATACTCCGTCAAATCACCATGCAGACGGCTTGCAGACAGAAGACGATGACAGGAAACTTGGTAGGGCCAGTGAACAAACAACTGGGAGGCACCAATTTCCAAGGAAAAATCTATATTGCCCCTATCGGAGATGAGATGCTGCTTGGAATTGATTTTCTACAAACCCAAGGAGCTACTATGAACATGGATACCAACTGGCTCCACATAGGTAAGGAAAATATACCCATGACTTTTGGACACCTGGACAAGACTCCGAAAATTGCAAAGGTTATGGTAAGGAAACGAACAGTTGTCCCACCACATTCAGTAGTCAGAGTTCCCTGCACTCTTACTGTGGGAAAGTCAGACTACATAGTAGACCCCAGTACCAAACTTGGGGGTGATGATGATGAGAACAATACATCCGGGGGAACAATCGCCAAAGGTTTGTTTACTTAACCCTACAGATCGGTATGTAGTTCTCAAAAAGAAGAATCCAATTGCATCAGCAGTTGAAGCCAGTGTGATCTCTGTCCAACAGTGTACAGGTAAGACACACACAGGAAACTGAACAGGAAGTGGACAAAAGCCCTAAGCCAAGTGGTGGGCTACCCCCTCATGTAGAAGACCTGTTTGAAAAATCCTGTAAGAATCTACAGGAACAGCAATGCCAACAGCTGAAGACACTTCTACAGGAATATGCCGACGTTTTCGCCAAAGACGATTTTGACCTTGGAAACTTCACTGCAATCACTCACAGCATCGATACCAAAGATAGCCAGCCGATTAAACAACGGGTGCGAAGAACACCAATGCATTTTGCAGATGAAGAAGAGACCCATCTAAAGAAAATGTTGGACACTGGCGTAATACGACCATCAACATCTGAATGGGCCTCTGCTCCAGTCTTGGTGCAAAAACGAGATGGAAGTGTACGTTGGTGTGCTGACTATAGGGCCTTGAACAACGTCACCGTGAAGGATGTCTTTCCCCTGCCGTTAGTAGAGGACTGTATGGATACTTTATCAGAATGCATATGGTTCTCCAAGCTGGACGCCAACTCCGCTTACTGGCAGGTACGTATCAATCCACTAGATGCAAACAAGACAGCCTTCACAACCAAATACGGCCTATATGAGTTCACCCGCATGCCGTTTGGTTTATGCAATGCACCGGCAACATTCTCAAGAGTGATGAGCCTAGTTCTACATGGTCTCACCTGGGATATAGTGTTGGCATTTCTAGATGATATAATGGTACTAGGCACAAGCTTCGAACACCACCTAGAGAATCTTCGGAAAGTATTTGACCACTTGCGACAATACCAGCTAAAGTTGAAGCCCCGAAAATGTGAGATCTTCTGCCAAGAGGTTAGCTTTTTGGGGAGAAAAGTCAGCAAGGGCAATATCTCTCTTGAAGACAAATCTATAAGTGTGATGGAAGACTGGCCTATACCCAAGAATACCAAAGAAGTGGAAAGATTCCTAGGCTTTTCAAACTATCATCGGGCCTTTATAAAGGATTATGCAAAGATGGCAGTACCACTCTACAGTATAACAGGTAAGAAGCCATTCCAATCGGGAGAAGAACAACAGATGGCATACACGGAGATCAAAGGGGCACTTGCCACTGCACCATTGCTGGCATTACCCAACACCAAAGATGTCTTCATACTTGACACAGATGCCTCAGACTACGCAATTGGGGCAGAACTGTCACAGGTACAAAATGGTACTGAAAGAACAATCTCCTACGGAAGCTACGCCCTCACTCAAGAGCAGAGACGGTACAGCACTACTAGGAAGGAACTTCTAGCGGTCGTTAGATTCACTAGACAGTTCCGGCATTATTTACTGGGCAACCACTTCTTGGTAAGAACTGATCATCACAGTCTCCTTTGGTTACTTCGGTTTAAGGAACCACAGGGCCAGTTGGCACATTGGCTAGAAGAACTCAGCCAGTATAATATGACCGTACAACATAGACCGGGTACGAAACATGCCAACGCAGATGCCCTATCCAGAAAGGATTCCAGAGAACAATGCACATACTTCGAACACGGAGTAGCATTAGACGTCCTGCCATGTGGTGGATGTCATTATTGTACTAGAGCACATCGAAACTGGAGTTCCTTCATAGAGACTGTGGATGATGTCGTCCGATTACCAACTGGCAGTCCTAAAGGTAAGAATCCTAAAGCTCGGCTGGTAAATGGGCTAGACGGATCTGGAGTACACAAAATACAAAGAGCAACCAGGTACAGTACTCCAGTTACTGGGGCGGCCGATAAAGGGACGACAAGAGATGAGAGGGACTGGCCATGGGATCCAGGTGGCCTGTCCGACATCACGACCAATAGTACAGAGGCTCCACTTCTAAGTGTGCCAGAGAAGCCCCTAATTCTATACATTAGGGGACCCCTGGTAAAATGGTAAAGGAATGGTGTTCGCCACGGCAACGAATATATATCCACAACTCTACAGGACGTATCATCAACACAGTAAGGCGGTGAACATAAGCTTTCAAAAACTGCTACTTCGGGTTTTCCATCATGACGGCCAATTTTGATCAATGGCAACGAAGAGCATTGAAAGAAGTGCCCAGTGATCGGTTATTGATAGAAACCGATTCTCCGTATCTTGGGGGAACTATCATCAGCACCCCAGCCTTAATAGGGGATGTTGCCGTAGCTGTTGCCAAGACAAGGGGGACTGATTTGGTGCTCCTCCTTAAGGCAACAGTTAACAATACAAGGCGAATTTATCACTAGGGTTGGTTTTATATCTTGCCAGTAACATTGCTAGCTGGCAGCCATTTTAAGTGTCAAGGCCTAGCCAGTAACATTGCTAGCTGGCGGCCTTGTAAAATTAACCTCTCAGTCTTCTGGATCCCTAGAATAACCATTCCTGCAGGAAATAAAAGAGGGGAGAGTGTAGTGAAATGCGGGCTTTTGGCCGTTGGCGGCGCCCTCCTGCACAGGTGCTGCGCCGCCGTTGTATTCATGGAATGCCTCGCATGTACATTACGCATTTCCCCTCACCAACAGCAGAACGATATATACCGCCGAACTGAGCAGACGTCCCTACGACTAGCCTTCTGCGGAACCACCCAGTACAACAAAGACTTGGTAAGTCCACCGAGTTTATATCACTGGGTAACACTATACATACATACATTCATTCATGCATGTATGCATGCATGCATGCATACATAGATACATACATACATACATACATACATACATACATACATACATACATACATACATACATACATACATGCATGCATGCATGCATGCATGCATGCATGCATGCATGCAGTGTGCGATATCGCATGCATGCATGCATGCATGCATGCAGTGTGCGAAATTAACGTCGGTTCGACGGTCCGAGACCAACAGATTTCTCGTCGGGCCGAAAGTTTTTAGCAACATGTCGGTCCTTATAACCAGCTTGAATTTGGAATAAATGATGAAAATTTCTCCGTCAAGACCTGCAACAGATGCAGATGATGACTGACTCTGAATCATGTGATTCAGACTTGAATTTCATGCACCTATCAATGTTTTCCATCGTGGGAGTGCGGGGCAACAAGTGATATTGATCGCACTTCGTGTCCTGGTAGTGGGGAATTCGATCTCTATGGTACGCCAGACCTGGGGGAGGGTGGACAATGTCGCAACATAGTAATTTTTGTCTTGCGACTTTTTACATTTACGAAGAGTCTAATCCCTCCGATCGACGAGCAGAGCACGGTGCAGCTGATTACATTCAGATCAGTATGAATTACGTCCGTGCATGCAGATTCTAGCAATGGAATGCATTGATTTTGGTGCAACAATGCGATACAATATTATAATAATACTGGTCTAGTGAGTGTAAGCCTGGTAACGTTAGCATATCTGTGTCATATGATAACAACACCCAGAATCACTTCACTAGTTCCACACTTTAAGTGTTTGGAATTTACATTTACACAAATGTACATAATACAGCCCTTCATGTTATCAAACTGACTCTGTTTTCTTTGCTTTGATTTTCCATTGAAGCGTTTAAAACATAAACGGTTCTATAGAAGAGTTTAAGACAAAAACCTACTACGAGAACAGTGCTGTTGACTAAAATAAACATATTTGGTTTTGAACACAGAGGTATTTTTTACCTACATGGTTTTGAACTACGCCCGATACAAGGACTAGATGTTACACGACAGCCCAATTGTGTTACCTGCAGTCAACAGGCAAGTTCACGTTTCGCTGCGTTTGTTTGTGGACCGCTAGAACATCTTGCTTGATCGTTGGTCTTCAACCAAAGTTCACAAGGCCGACTGTTACCACGATATATCGTGATAACAAGTGTATATTTTATAAAACAGAGCGGCCTTATCATAACAGATTTGTCGAGTTGCACGATCCGTCGTGTATACTGTCAGAGGCCGAGAGTAGGCTTCAAATTGTTTCAATGTATACCGTTTTACGACAGACAGGCAAAACTCACTGTCATCCTTGACTATATAGGCCTAAATGTCGCAAAAATTACGTCTTTTAAGATTTTACGCTTTCATTAACTGATCGGGTCGATGGTTTTCAGCAGTATCGAGTGTCTGTCAAACTTTTCAGAGTCATTTAAAGAACTTTAAGCTTTCAAAAGGCGATGAGACCAAGCAATCACTCAGGCAAAACTTTTTAATCAGAAAATATGTGCCATTCATGTTGTCTGCAATTTCTATAACTGAGAAAAAGTTACGATAATTGTCTTTTAATTAAAAATATAACTTCATCTGTTTCTTCATGAATGCAACAGAGGTCATATTTAAGCATATTTATTTATTGAAAAATTTTGAAAATAATCCATACGTCATATCAAAATACATACCAGGTATTTTCTCCCTTCTGTTTTACGTTACAATTAAAAAGTCGTAGTGATCAATGTTTGCATAAAAATTTATTCACACACTCCCCTTACTCATGACTGTTTTCAGGGTACTAAGTTATTCACTCCCTCTTCTACCACCTGCGTTGGCTTATTTCAGAAGTGATTTTCAGCTCGCCAACCATTTTCAAATCACAATATTACATGCCCTAGTGTAGTGTACAATTGTACACAGCAATGTAGAGAACAACATTCCCCATAGAAAGTCATGAGAGACAAACTTTCTCTCTTTCATCAGCCACATGTAGCCAGTGCATGAGCCTGTATTCCCCGGCCCCTGGGTGTTTGACATCATTTTATAGTCCGAGAGTGGGGGATTTGACATGGCTCGAAAAAATGTCAATTTTTCCTGTCAGTCCATAGTTCCCCCCCCCCCCACGTGGTGGAAAACATTGATAAATGTGTGCGCATGACAGATCCTGTCAGATTCCAGATCATGTAGATGAATATTTCATGATCATTCACTTACACTATTCTGCATTTTATGTGAACAATAGTCTTTTGGAGTGAATACTTGCTGACTCTATTGATAAAAGGACATGAAAAATTAAATATTACAACATTCAGAAGCATAGTATTGGTGGAGAAGTTGACTTTAATGGTCGTTAACAACTGCATTTATTGAGGACCGGCAGTTTTCTGTAAGGACCTGAAGCTTTGGCTTGGTTCAGGTCCTTATGACCTGAAGCTATTTTCTCTTAATTTCGCACACTGCATGCATGCATACATACATACATACATACATACATACATACATACATACATACATACATACATACATACATACATACATACATACATACATACATACATACATAGAGACAGACAGACAGACAGACACACACACACACACACATACATCCATCCATCCATCCATACATACATGCATACATATATACAAACATACAGGCGTACATACATGTTACATACATAAATACTCAGCAGGTCAGATATACTTCCGCTTTAGTAGCTAAACAAGTCAAATCACTAAAACATCAGATTATTCTGACCTATTTTCGAGCACGAGTCGAGCTGCGATGTCGTGCCATAACTGTACAGTGCCGTCTTGGTGAACACTTTCGTTATTACCTCATAATATTCTTCACCTTCAAACCGTCGTACGGTAATACATTTACCTTCGTTTCTTTTATCAGAAGTTATTTTCAAAGTACAGTATGGAGTTTCGCTCACAACATGGAGGTGCCTGCCGGTGACAGACGTCGTGCTAGGGGTTTCCTTCATGTCAGCCATTCAATGACGCAATGTTTATCATCAAATATGAAAGTTAAGGGGTTATCGCATGCCCGTTACGTGCCCGTTTTTTACGGGAGTTCGATATTATTGTTTGCGTAGGCAGATGTATGATAATTTATTTTATGTTATGATATTTTATTTTATCTGTGTATGTACCTGTAGATTACTGGTTGTCTGCAATACATCAGAAACAATGTCGTTATCCTCTATTTAATTAATCAACTGAGTGTGTATACCAATGATTCTCTCAGATATATGATAAACCAGTCAAAATCTAGTAGTTACCTGCCTCAGATGATCAGTTTGTAAAAAAATTGATTGATAGCTATCTATCTGTCCTTCTAACTTGAAATTGAAGTCCGGGAGCGATAAATTTTTTGTACTTACTTACCGAGTAAACACACACTTTGTAATACCATTCCAAAGTCAATCAAATATCAGTTAATGCTTTAAAACTGGGAATTTTTTTTAAATTATTACAAAATGCGTAAACTGTTATTACAAAGTGCGAATTATTACAAAATGCTGATACCCTTGTTACATTTTGCGTAGACAATTTTTTATTACAAAATGCTGATACCCTTGTTACAAAACGCGTAGACTGGTTTATTACAAAATGGTGCAGACGTTATTACAAAATGCGTCAGTTATTACAAAATGCTGATACCCCTGTGCTGCGGCATTTTGTAATACTGACGTGTTTTGTAATAACTTACGCAAAAATGTAATAAGGGGTATCAGCATTTTGTAAGAACTGACGTATTTTGTAATAACGTCTGCAGTATTTTGTAATAAACCAGTCTACGCGTTTTGTAACAAGGTTATCAGCATTTTGTAATAAAAAATTGTCTACGCAAAATGTAACAAGGGTATCAGCATTTTGTAATAATTCGCACTTTGTAATAACAGTTAACGCATTTTGTAATAATTTTGAAAACTTTTCCCAGTTTTAAAGCATTAACAGATATTTTATTGACTTTGGAATGGTATTACAAAGTGTGTGTTTACTCGTTAAGTAAATACAAAAATTGATCGCTCCCTGACTTCCATTTCAAATTAGAAAGACTTAATTTTAGATAGCTGTCAATCAGTATTTTTACCAACTGATCATCTGAGGCAGGTAACAACTAGATTTTGACTAGTTTATTATCATATATTTGAGAGAATTATTGGTATACACAGTCAGTTGATTTATTAAATAGAGGATAACGACATTCTTTCTGATGTATTGCAGACAACCAGCAATCAACAGGTAGATACTCAGATAAAATAAAATATAATAACATAAAATAAATTATCATACATCTGCCTTCGCAAACAATAGAATCGAGCTTCCGTAAAAACGGGCACGTAACGGGCATGCAATAACCTCTTTACTTTCATATTTGATGATAAACATTGCGTCATTTAATGGTTCCATACTGAAACTCCATACTGTACTTTGAAAATAACTTCTGATAAAAGAAACAGAAGTAAATGTATTACGACTGTTCGAAGGTGAAAAATATTAAGAGGTAATAACGAAAGTTCACCAAGACGGCACTCTACAAATATGGCACGACCTCGCTGCTCGGCTCGTACATCGAATGTTGGATGAGCGTGCGATGTTAACAAAGATGGCGCTTACCCTTAACCCGCTCGCAGTTAAGAAAGCGATGCAGAATGTACCTCTGAAGTGTATGGAATAATGCATCAGAAATGACGGGTGCATATATTTTTGATAAAAAAGGAGATGTATAATAATAATTATTACGAAATACCGCAAAGTAAGCACTCAGACATTAGTGCAACGCATGTATGTATGTATGTATGTATGTATGTATGTCTCCATCTATGTGGGTAGGGAAGGAGGAAGGGAAGGAGGGAGGAAAGAGTGTCTGAGTATGCCTGTCTATCTATCTATCTATCTATCTATCTATCTATCTATCTATCTATCTATCTATTATCTATCTATCTATCTATCTATCTGTCTGTCTATCTGTCGGTCTATCTATCTTTCTATGGCTGTTATCGTTTAATGATAATGGCAGACATTTGGCAGGTATAACAAGTAGGATAGCGAATCAAATTTAGCTTAATCATAGTATTGCAGGGCAGCTTATCCTAGCTCGTGGGCTTGACAAATTTTACCATTAATAATTGGGCGATAGCGTAGATTCAAAGGAGAAACACAACGGGAAAGAAATAGATCTGTAAAAACAAAACCATGGCTCAGTAGATATGGATTGTCACCTTTTACATTCAAGGAAAAATGGCTACTCTGTCGATAGAGCTTTATTTTGTCTTTGTCTATGGGATGATTAAAATAAATTATCATTCAGTATTTTAATTGACTGCTTCACGTCAGTGTTTATTAGTCCCCGTGGACGAAGTCTGGGGGACTTATAGTTTGGGTCATGTCCGTCCGTCCGTCAGTCCGTCCGTACGTTCACGCAGATATCTCAGACATGCCCAGGTCAATTTCTTTCAAACTTTGCACAAGGATAGTACCCTACCCCATACAGATGCATGTCGATTTGTTTCACAATGCGATCAAATTTGGCCGTGTTAGAGGACTTTTTAGTTACACCTCCATAGACTCCCATGTATAAGGCAGTTCTCCATAGACTCCCATGTATAAGTCAGTTCTGCATAGAATCCCATGTGTAAGGCCAAGTAAAATAAAAATTTAGTTTCTCATCGTATTCATATTGCAAAAAGAATGCAGTGACACAGTTTTAAGCCAAACGGATGAAGTCCAGGGGGCTTATAGTTTGGGTCATGTCCCTCCGTTCACGCAGATATCGTTGATATTTTGAAAAAATGTCACGTGACGTCGGTGACCTTTGACCTCAAATATACATATTTGTCAATAACCCAGTAACCACAAGTGCTACACCCTTCATGTATAGTATGATGGGACATCTTATGACGCCACATCTTGTACCTCATTAATTATGTGCATATTTAATTTTGAGCTAGCCAATAGAGCTAGAGGTCTGATTTTTGGTATATAGGGATAACTTAGCAATACAATTTTTTTGACAAAATGTCACGTGACCTCAATGACCTCTGACCTGAAATATGCATATTTGTCCATTACTCAGTAACCACAAATGGTACACCCTTCATATTTGGTATGATGGAAGACCTTATGACGCCACATACTGTACCTCATTACTTATGCGCATTTCTTATTCTGAGCAAGCCAATAGAGCTGGATGTCTGATTTTTGGTACAATAGGGATAACTATAGCATAGACATTTTTTGACCAAATGTCATGTGACCTCGATGACCTTTTTTCCTAAAATATATGTTTATGTCAATAAATAAGTAACCACAAGTGCTATGTCCTTTATATTTAGTAGGATTGGAGACCTTATGACAACACATGCTTTACCTCATTAATTATGCACATATCTAATTATGGGCTAGCGAATAGAGCTAGAGGTCTGACTTTTGGCATGTAGGGATTAATTAGCAATATTTTTTTTCAATGTCACGTGACTTCGATGACCTTTGACCTTGATTATACATATATATGCATAACTCAGTAATCATAAGTTCTATACCCTCCAATTTTGATAGGATATTAGACCTTAAGATGTCACATCTTGTACCTCATTTATTTTGCGCATATGTATTTCTTGACTGGCCAATACAGCTAAAGGTCTGATCTTTTTTCCCGATTTAGAACCATAACTTAGACATGCCTCATGTGTTTCAAATTGGGAACAACGACATAGACCTATGTGCCCATAGATCTCAACATATACACTCCAGTGATACTTCTTAATGACCACATTTCGCTGCCCAATCAAGACTAATACTCCTATTACAAGTGGGGACTATGTCATTGTCACTGACTTGTTTCAGTATGTTTTGATAAATATCAGCTGTCAGCATTGACATGTTAACGTGCCCCTCCCATCTTATTACCGTAAATTATCGACAATCAACTTTAGAGAAACACATATCATACGTATAGAAGTTGCTTAGAATACTGCAACCTTTCGTACGTTTATTTTCCACTTAAACCATTTGCACCCCAAGGTCCTGGGGTGCAGTTGACATTTGGAAGCACTAGCATGACGTCTGACTTCTTAAATTAACGTGACCTCATTAAGTATTCAACATGGCCACCAATATGTAAAATATTGTATTTTTTCAACATTTTATTTTCATAGGAATTCCTCATTAATCCATCATTTTTCATCACCGAACCTGTTTTCTATCACGTCAGCATGGACTGAAATGAAATTGTGACAAAAATTTTGAAAAACACTGATATTTTGTATCATTTTGACCTGCTAAGTGTAATGTAAACAAAGGCTCTGTATAAGTGTTAGGTCGGTCAAAGCATAATGTAACATAACATCCAGCACCTAATATTATGAAATATTTCCCACAGTAAGTATTATATTTTGAATGACAATGACACACTTGTCCCAAAAGTATGCTAATACTGGTCATGTGACTTAATTAGGTATTCAAAATGGCCACCAACAATATAAATCTATCATTATTTTTACATGTTTTCCAATTTTCCAGTAAAAGATAATCGATATTGTATCATATCCAAATGCTAAATCACATTTTATAGTCCCATGACCATTGACGTTTATGTAAACTTAATATATTATGATAAACTTTACACAGATTTGATAAACCTTACACAGATTTTCTTGTCTTCACTCATAAGTGAAGAATTACACACAGCGCCCTTGAATAGGGGTCAGACCGGTCAAGGTATCCTATTTAATAACATCTGACTATTGAATTTATCAAATTTTGTCCACAATTACAATATATTTTTGGAATTGTAGTATTTCTGTTGCCCCAAAAAATATGCAAATACTGGTAACATGGCCTCATTAAATATTCAAAAATTAGTATAATAAAATTAGGTCTTAGAACACAACACTGGCAATGTTGATGATGTCGCTGTCTTTTATCATATTCTGAGCTATGCATATCATCTCCAAGCCTTCCTTTTTCCATCCACCAACAGTAACATTGAAGAGAAAAAAAATGCAGAAAGGTCTGCAGTATATTGTCTTTTCAAAGTACAGTACTGTATGTAAAACCTACTAAAACTTTCTGAGTTTGTTTTCTCAATTATAAATCGCATACAATAAATCTCATTCTGTCTTTAATTGCATTTTGACTGTCAACTCAGACCCCCTTATATGGCGTTATTATGATAACCTAGCACTGGTGGTGAGATATAATCTCGACATCATTATATGCTATTACATTTTTACGTATTCAGAAACCACAAAGCATTTTAAAAATACATACATGCAGCGGATGTTTATAATTATTACAAAATGCGTTAACTGATGTTACAAAACGCGTTTTATTACAAAACGCTGATACCCTTATTACAAATCGCGTAAACAATATTTTATTACAAAATGCTGATACCCTTATTACAAAATGCGTAGACCATTTTATTACAAAATGCTGATACCCTTATTACATTTTGCGTAAGTTGTTACAAAATGCGTCATATTACAAAATGCCGCAGTACAACCCCTTATTACATTTTGCGTAAGTTATTACAAAACACGTCAGTATTACAAAATGCCGCAGCACAGCGCCCTTCACGCCGTATAACGCCGGGAACACACAGACCTGTATGCACGCCTAATCGTGTACCAAGGTGAGGCGGGTGCGCTCGAAAACGAAACTCAGTGCGAGTTTGGGATTAAAAATGGGTTGTTTTTGGTGGAGAAACTGCACGCCGCAACCGAGGTGCCGCCAGAGATTTGGCACAGCCCTGTCATACAGAGCTAGCTTTCACCCAATATTGTACATGATGTACGTGTCAGTCGTCAAAGTACATACTTCAATTTCGCGATCACCTCGACAATAACGTAACTGTCTACTGAAGTTTATCCCTTTATTTTACTCTGTTTTCACATTTCTATGCCCACAGGCTTTGGGCAAGTCTACATATGGAGGTACAAACGAGATGTAAAAAATCCGCAATTATAGGCCTTGTCGTCGGCTTCTTGCAGCTTGCAGGCATTTGAAATGCCCATTACACAAATGTGCCCTTTAGCAGCAAAGAATGGTGCAGTGTTCGAAATAACACCTGTCCGGCAGTCCGAGACTGGTTGTTATTTCTGCAGGACAAATAATGTCCCTTTAATCATAACTGTCGTCATGAACCCAGCCTACAATAAATCAAACCGATACAAACGCACCTGCAAAAATTGTATTTTCATGTTACCCTATGTAAAATTGCTGCTATGAAATTGCGTTCATTTTAAAATTTGCATTTTTTGTCAAATATGTTTCTCCCGTCAGAAAGCGTACCTTCAAATGCGACAATCTCATTTAATTCATCGCCTGTTGAATATGACTCAGTTACGATGCACTGTAATACACCTGACATCAACTGCACAGTATATTCATGGTACAAAGACAATATGCTGTTAGATGAGACTAAGGATGGTATATATTTTGATCAGAATGACCCAACGCTCACGATAACGAGTGTCGACAGAGAACATTCAGGAACATATAAATGTGAAGTTACGAATCCGGTTGGTAGTTTTCAAAGTAATAAGCTGACCATGGATGTTCAATGTAAGTGTAATACTTTTAACTCTTCCCGCTTGAATTTAGTATGAAACCACACAACGTTAGAGACAGCCCGTGATTTATTATGAATATGTATCTTTTAGTTCTAAATGATCTACAAATTTTCTCCATTCGCATTTGCTATAAAGCGGGCAACAATAACCCACTACAGAATATTGCAGTGAATAAGAGAAGCAATATTTGCAAAACTGTTCAGAACAACATATATTGATTTTTGGCAAAGGGTACAAGCCTTGTAAGTAGCCCAACGGTATCGCAAAATATATGAATGATACCTCGCGACAATGAAACAAATTGTAAGTCACACACTATTCTTAACAAAAATATTCGTTTCCAAATCTCTATTATATATATATATATATATATATAGAGAGAGAGAGAGAGAGAGAGAGAGAGAGAGAGAGAGAGAGAGAATCTATAGAGTAAATAGATTCATTTCGTGCTCAGAAGTATTGTGTGCCCATCTGTCTTACGGCGATATTTATGTAAAAGTGAATTCTTGGTTGAATAATTTCACATTTTAAGCCTTACTTACTCAATTATTTTATTGTATTTTCAGATCTTCCTGACAACGGATGGCCCAAATGTATAGTGACTTATTATACATCAGAAAATGAACCAAAATCTGGTGATCGTGCTGAAATAACCTGCTCTGCCACGGATGGAAATCCCTATCCAAGTCTAGTCTGGTATAATGGTAGTAATGTATTTGACGGTACATATACTACTCCAGAGGGTGAGGACGACAAGATCACATCAAATGTCTTCGAATGGTCATTGACAGCGTATGACAATGGAATGAAATACCAGTGCGAGGGTCAACATCCAATACTGAGTACATCTAATATTTGCGATACTGGAGAACTTGATATCAAATGTGAGTTTGCCATGGGACCTAGTGTACTTGTTCTGCATTGTGTCAATCTTTTTAATGCAAACATCATCAAACATACTCGCATATGTACGCACAGGCAGCGATGGCAGAGACAGACAGACAGAGACAGACAGACAGACAGACAGACAGACAGACAGACAGACAGACAGACAGACAGACAGACAGACATAGATAGAAAACAGTCAAACATACAGACTCAGAGTTTCAAATTTGTCGTTGAATGCAATGATGATAAATATTAGCCGTTGCATAACCGTCTGCAAGGAAATGCCAGCTAGGCCTTTAGCATCAGAGGGACGATATTCGAATATAGTTTCTATAGTAGCTAGGTCGCTATCATTGCAAGGTCTATGGTGAACTTTATGATGGTCGTGATAATTTTCGTATCCTAATTTTCCAAAACTACTGTGCATTTTCTTTATTAATACGTCAATGTCGCTGTTTTCCCTGTCAGATGGTAACATTTTCGAACTTGGCCTCTCTGTCGTTTTGTTTCAGTTTCACCTACGTTACAAACATGCACAAAGTCTGACGGCAAAACCTTCAACGAAACTGACGATTTCGTCATCACTTGTGAATCAGATGGCAATCCATTAGCAACATTGCAGTGGATGAACGAATCAAGCTCAGAAAACATCGAGGGAACTACATCTTACGATGGAGAAATCGCCATCAATGAATATTCATGGAGTCTGACACGAGGTGACAATCAAGTCTCCTTCAAATGCGATGCATTTAATGATGTAGAGGAAGATATCCTGACGTGCAGTACAGGACCAATCACCGTACACTGTAAATATTTTTTGCTACTCTCATAATTTATATGACTTCAATATCTTGATTCACAGAGCCCGACGAAGACGCAGAACCGCGTTTGTCAGGGTTTGGGTTTGTTATAACACAGGTCTATTTCATAGACACATAGTGCAGTCAATTAATGAATGCTATTTTCCCGTCACTATCTCTGTCTGTAACCCCGCATACACACATGGCAATGCCTTTAGGAAACAATGAACAAATTACTATATATGGTTACATATCACGTACTTATTTTTCATAGTCGTTCCACTGTCTGTATCCTTATATGGGTACACAGAAACTATGAAACGGGGAAAAGATTTGGCGTTATCCTGTGTATCCGGCTCTTCTAATCCTCAATCCACTATCAGTTGGTACAAAAACAATCAACTGATAAATGAGGATGATCATGAAGAGATTCAAGAGGAAATAGTCACAGACGGAGAATTCAACGGCAAAGTTACAGAAGGAGGACTACATTTTAAACTTTTAGCATCACACAATGAGAACAAATTTTTCTGTGGAGCTTCTAACAGGGGATATTCTGATGAACATATTTCGGTCTCAATAACAACGAAAGTGTACTGTAAGTATATTTGTTTTCATAACGATTTATTGATTCATCGATTTATGTTAAAAGTTTATCAGTCTGAAAGGAGCCTATGAAATTTGCATAAAAGTTCGTGTTAGAGAGCCTCGTTTTCGTTACGCTGACCGCCACTGCAGTGAGGGATAAAATACGGCGAAAGGGTGGTCTTTAAATATCGACGTGAAGCAAAACGTACAATAGCTAGAACTATAATTTTTGCTTTCAGTTGTAGCATACATACTAATGATCTGTTTTCCTTGGGTAAACTCACAAAAGTTGAGAAGATTTTATTTAAATCGCTACAAAGTGGGTGGCGAGGTCGACCCGCCAAATGCGGAAGTAAACTTCACCTTTTTCGTAAAACAGCTCGATAATGACCTTAGAGGTCTTAAGCCAAGCCGAAAATTTCAGAAAATATTCATTTAACTATTATCGACATTTGGTGAAATTTTCATGACCATGCAACCATGGACATGTATTTGCGGCAGTGTTGAATGTTGGCATGCAGTTACCTTTTCGCTGTATACGTAGATCTGGAGGGTCTATGAGTATACGAACACCCGTTACGCTACGTACACTCCACGCTGTTTACCGCGACCAAACCACTTGTAGTTCACACGGCGCGGGTGTTACACGATTAATCTTTCATTTTTTTCAAAGTTTACTCCTATAATCTCGGGTCACTGGCGCTATATATAAATAAAGTATTTAATTAATGTCACATTATGACCATCAATACTTAAAAAATTTTTTTGCTAGTTACATGAGTTATAAAATGTGCCAGTCTAGTTCGAGCACGTACGGTAATGCTAGCAGGGATGGCCGCAACGCGCAGCTGTTTACCGGCTATCATTCTAGCCGCATCTATATTCACGTACTCGTGTGCGGGATACAGAGTAGCCGTATTTATCCACGGAGATTTTTTGCAGTCGATGTTATTTCCTTCAGTTTTTGTATGCTTGCTAGCTACTAGAATGCGAAAACGGAAAAAATCACTCATAAACGAAACAGCACTGCTAGTCAGTACGACGGGTGTCTACCACTATACTACGTGTACGGCCGCAGACAGTGATAAACGTAGCCCTTCTGTCACCGTAGTGTTTTTTTTCCATTTGCACTGTCCACGACTTTACCGAGAAGCCAGCCAGGCAGATTGTGTTGGCCAGTGAGGTAACACAAGCTTGCAGTCTTGCTTCCTCGTCACAATCATTGAAAACATAAACAGAACCGACAAAATCTGCCAAGTTAGCCGGTGAGGACCGAGAAAGAGCTGAAAGAGTCTACGTGTACACTCACGCTGCGCTGTAGGTCGCCATGTTAGATTTAACACATGAACGTCGCTGCATAGTCAACTTCAACGAGACTTATTTCAAAAACGGAGGCTTAAGCCACTGAGATTTTTTCAGATCGTATGGACCTACTCAAGATACGTCCCCTCCCTACTTCTCATGGAAATTTGACTTTGGATATGCTTTTGCGGCAGTGTTTAGTGAACGGCATTTTCGGTCGCTCGAAAACCATGAAAATAAGGCTAACGCAAAAACGAATCGATAAAACCCCATAAATAATCATCGGCGAACACTAACTAAGAGTACAATTCAGCCGCTAACTGGAAACAGGACGGATGCTAAACGAAGGCTGAGATATCTGCGGATAAAATTCTGGCGAAAAATGCCATAACCGTCACTCACTGGCTAGAGGGCGCTGTTCGAATTTGAACTAAATCCCTAATTATGCATGCAAATGAAGTACCCTCCTTTCAGACTGTATGAGCTGCTTTTTTCATAATTTAAACATGCTCAATCTTTCCTCCACGCAAACATACTTTTCGTCACATGATACTTGAAATGAGACGGTTTAATGGAACCTTCGATATTCAGGATTATGTCAATACTGAAAATGTTGCTGCACATCGAATAGAACGTTCATTATTCAAGCAATAAACACATTCAGCGATGGTATACCATGGGACTTTTACTAATTCACGACATATATGCACGAGCGAAAGCGAGTGTATATTTAAGTAAACTGGTCAAAATCGAGTTGTATACCGTCGCTGGGTGTACTTTATTGCTATTATATCGTAAGTTCTGGCGTGGATTGTCAAAAGCGGATTTTTGCTCAAGCTGAGAGCTCGTACGTATACCAGCCGTGGTATATCGCCAATATACCACGGTTCTTTTCGCGTCTCGACCAATCAGATCGCTGTATTTGCGCCATCAATATACCGTTATGATTTTATTTATATTATAACATTGCATTTAAAATACCATTGAATTTTATGAAGTCAACCCGTATAACTACTAACATTTTATCAGATTATCCATTACTGTAAATCCACATGTTTTCTACATCTACAAATTCACTGCCATTGCTAGACAGGCCCCCAGTCGCTTTGCTTTCCTCGGCAGTTGATACTGTCTGGCCATTAAGCCAACGTGTTCATTCCACGATCTACGCAACAACCTGTCACTACTGCTACAGTCTACTAACGTTAACTCCCTCTATTTACTCTGTTTTGATGTTTTTTGTGACAACTGACTTTGACCACGTCCATGGCATTGCCATAACTACAAATGATAGCAACAGAACTCAAGCAAACTTTTAAATCAAAAATTTACTCGGCTTTGCTTTGTACTATTTGTCGTGTAAACATTTCTGTGGTCCATTTAAGGCAGGTCGTGACATATTATTCCGTTAGCAATTCATATTTTTTCCAGCTTTAATGAAGTAACTCACTTAAAATATTTCAAAAACATACGGACTAACTTTTTTTTACAAAAACAAAAAAGAAAGAAATCATCAAAACTGTCGAACAGTTGCATCGTCAGAACCAACGATTGCCGGTGTCTTAGATGTCTTGTAACATTTTATTACTGTTTATGTTAATCAATATTTACCAGTTATTATCAATCATTGTATATATCAATATGATGGTTACTTAGATTGAATAATATTAGTAATGGGCTTTTGAAGTTATTTTAACGTCATCAGCGATTAAAAATGCGTTAAATAGGTTTTATTTAGACGTTCTGTTTCAGTTTTGAAATATTACATAAGCATTCTCCTGTTCTCATATCTTGAGAAAAAAAAATTGTATAAACACGTTATTCATAATTTTCCGAGCACTTGACTTAACATAATATCTGATATTTTTCAGTTCCGCCTTCAGAGCCGAACCAATGCATCACAAGTCTTACTGGATATTCGGCACCGGTTGTAGAGGGCGATGACCTTGTACTAACATGTACATCATGCAGTGGTAGCCCAACACCAATCGTTGAATGGTTCCGAGAGGATAGTCTAATTACAAATGGTTTGAGCGACGTTTATCACTCACCAGGGGAATATCATGGTGAAACAGGCGTACAAAATTTAACATTACAACTAACATATGAACATCATGGACAGAGATTTAGATGTGAATATTTCAATGAAGAATTCATGAGCGAAGACGATAGGGTAATATCCAAAGATATCAAACTTAACGTGCAGTGTAAGTCTTAAAATCATGAACTATTCATGCTTTCTGCGTTTAAGAGATTAATTTTGCCTCCTTTACTTTTGCTTCTATTATGTTTATGTTGTCTGCAGGAGACTAAACTTGATTAAATTAGGTCAATGACAACATTAGCGGTAATGTGTACCTAGTTTTAAATTTTAATATCGGCGATAATAACACAAAGCTAAATTTCAATGGAACCATAAAATGTGACATTCAAGAAATAAAATATAACTCTATCATACCGTTAGAAGCCTTCTTAGTAATTTGAGTGTCTTTCAGATACTCCTTTCGTGGAGAATGAAGAAGAAAATCAACGCTATGCTGCCAATTTAACTGACAACGCGGATCTTCGCTGTGAAATCAACAGCAACCCTGAAGTTGAAATCACATGGTTCGACAACAAGAATGACACAATCAGCAATAGGACTGGCAAGGTTTTAATCTATAAAAGCAAGTCAGATACAATAACTCGTGGTATTCTGACAATATTCAACGTTAGCGAGGCTGACTTTGGTGATTACCGATGTCATGCCATCAACGACGTAAACGATGTAAATTTTACAATACATCTTTCAGGGAAACGTGAGTACATGTATGTTGTGATCCGTTCCCAGGTTAAGTGTAAATTTCTTTATGTCCGTAGATATGTTAGTAATTTTTGACATAACGAGCGAGACATTAGCCAAGCTTGTTTTGAAGTAAATGATTATGCAATTAAATCAACCGAATAAGTGAACGGTGGAGTCTACATTGCCGTTGTGATTGAAAACCTTTGTCGTTGTATGCGAATTTGTAGATAAACAGACAGTCATAAAGTTTTATTACGAGAAGAATCTACAGGTTTTCTTTGTTTGTGCCGGATATTGCAGGATGCATGAAATATGTCATTATTTTGTCCTTGAAGTAATATATATATATATATATATATATATACGGTATTGACATATACGCGATTATACGCGAATCTATTTTCATTTAGCTGCACAATGTCAGACATTCTTTTGGGATAGAGCAAGCACGTTTGAAATACGGTTTAGAGTTGATGAGACGTGGGCAAAAACGTTAAAGAACAGACAAACCGTTGATAAACAGCCGGGGAAAAATTAATGTGAAGGACATAAATAGACCTGCTCATGGTCGAAGGTAGTGCTTAAGTCGCCATGATTAGCATATAATTGTGTATTATGATGGATTGACAACTTTAGGCAGGCCATACCCATCCTACGATATAATGGTTAAAAACAAGACTGAGAATAGTCTAACATTGACATGGACTCCGGGCTTCGATGGTGGATTATCACAAGAATTCTTGTTGGAATATCTAGAAAGTGACTCATCTAAAGAAACTGTTAAAAGGACCAAGCCAACCACAAACACAAAAGATACTATTCATGGACTTTTAGCTATGACTGAATACAAAATCACCGTTGTTAGTTTTAACATCATCGGTGAAAGCCACGGTGACCAACCGACAATAGACTCCACTTTACGTAAGTGCAGATTGAACCTGTTGATATAATTGATTATATTCCCGATAAGTGGCACTTTTAACCTTTGGGAGTTGCACGTCGCACGTGAGACAGCATATTTACAGATATGTCAACTAGAATGACATTTTAATTAGAATTGCAGACTTGTTAAAACGATGAACTATAAGGAAATTGTTGTTGTGTTTACAACATTGCACACAGAAACGCGACACGGGTTTGTTTATAATACTGTTATATCCGTGCAGATACCGACACGTCTTAAGTAATCTTGCATCCACTTTTTATGAACACTTTTATCTGTTTTTATTATTATTACTAGGGACTGTTCAGAATTTATTTCCAGGGCTAGGCAGGAGGATTTTCTATTTCTGGGTGATTTTTTTTCCACGCCCCCTCCCCTAGAAAATAATGGAAAAAATATATGCCCCCTCATCTTTTCTTTTTATTCCATGCCCCCCAATATACACATGCATGATTATACATTAAGACATAGCCAGTCTAACAAATTGAAGGAACTGCAGTGGACATTTAATCGATGGTATAACAAAACATTCCAGGGCTATAAAAAGAATGCTTAGCAGGGACTCAGGCTGCAAGTGTCACACTTTTGGAAAGGCTAGAAATAGACATATCTGGTTGTAAATTTCTGAAGAAAAGTTAATTACAAAATATGAATACTTCTTTTGTTATGTCTCACTGATACATATGATGCACGCAATACAGACAAGCACAGAAGTAAGTTGGAAATGGTAAACAGAAAATCAGAAGACAGGATAATTAGCAAAGTGATATACCGGTATATCTTTGAGGTTTAATTGTACATAATTTGCAGATATCCAGGTATTTCTGGAAAGTGAGATGTTCATGCACAAGTTCAGCATACATTTTCATTTGATGATGCTGCATAACTTGCAGACTCACAGTGAAAATTTTTGAACATTAGGAATTAAAATTGGCTAAAGTCTACTGGTTTTTACTTTTTTTTTCTTTTCATCAAATTTGGTTACCATTAAACCAAGTAGCTGCCACTGAAAGCATCAATGCTGAGGAATATTTTAGAATATTTCTTGAACAAACACCTTATCCATAACATGAATTCATGTCATTCTGCTCATTCCATTCACAACCCAATATTTATATTAAAATGCATATAATCTTGTGTAAGTCAAAGTTAACATTTTGTCAGCAGTATTTTTGAAAATTGACGGAGCATTATTATTTTAATTTTTTGTAACAGATTTTAACTTTAAAATAGTCATGATGCGCATGTTTTCAAATGACAGGAAACAATACATGTTAATTTTCTTTTTGCCATTTCTGCCAGCCGCCACTGAGAAATCTTTGATCATACATATAAGAATGAATGGGACACAAAAGTATTAGCATCAATACACAATGTGTAAGCCTATCCACATTTCTCCTAGCCTCATACACACTGAGATCACTTCTTAAACTACAGCAAATTTCCTGTGTACACAATATATCAACAATCTGACATCATAGCATTGATGCAGTGCCACATGATCTTCTGGATACACATACAGGATTATTAGATTATTGTATAGATCAGAAATTCAGTGCAAATATTGAATTGTTGTTGTTTTTTTCTTGGTCCTCCCCCTAAAAAGCATTAGGTATTTTTTCTGCTTCCCCCTAATTTTTCTTGGGGAAAAATGGGTGCCCCCTGAAAAATCCTCCGTCCCACTGGAATTAAATTCTGAAGTCCCTTATTATAAAACCATGTATATCTTTCTGGAGATTTCGGTAAGGAAAATATTTAGCGAGAGGTTAAGATGAAGATAAAGACAATATTTCGCGCATGCAGAATGAACAGAATGCAGTTTTTAAATCAGAAATGAAAGCAATTCTTACCGAGCATTAAGTACCACATCCTTTGATGAAAATGATGAACATAGCTACCAGATCGTGAACAACCCCAACCCAAAATGTTATCACAACTATTGCACACCTGATATTTACTTTCCATATTTCAATCTACAGCCGCAACACCAAAGTCAGAAAGTAAGTAATCCTTTCAAAGATAACATCAATTTCAGATTTCGCATAGCTAACACTAATTGCCTTTATTTTAAAAATACAAGTTTAAAATATATATATATATATATATATATATATATATATATATCATACTGTAATCAAATTACAACAAAAAGGGTATAGCCTCTTTCCAGAGCATTTTGTACTGTAGGTGCTAAATGTGTGTACACATGTGTGTACACCTGTTTTAACTATCATAACAAAATAGTTTCCTGTTATTCATAATGTCGTTCTGATACAAGCATAACTTGCTTATAAATGCATAAAGCACTTTTGTCTTCAAAACGTATGAAATGACACACAGCCTGGGTAATCGCCCATGGCCGCCGGCTGAATGACCTGCGAATGGTTTTATTTTGTTCTTCTCTGTTCAAATACGTAATGCTACTGTGTTTCAGAGGATACAGAACTTTGGCAGAGGAGGCTGACCCCGGGAGGCTGACATTCTATTCTGGTACAGTGTGCGTTATATACGGATTATTAAAACTGCAGTCGGCAGTGCACCGATGCGCACCCTGCAGTTGGTCACTCAGAACTCCGGGTACCGATGAAAAATCAAGACGACATTATATACACTTGGCTTACTTCTGTAGGCAAATAGCTATAAAAAAATTGAGTAACTTGAAGTAATAAATTTCAGCTGATTGTTGCTTTGGCGGCAAGGTGATTGCGAAATCGAAGCAACATAGTTTGGCAATGTATGGTAGGCTGTCGAATGCAGTGAACGCGATGGCCTTTGGCAGCAAGTAAGGGAACCGTCAGTATTTACGACCTGGGGTTCGTTCAAAAATTGAAAGCTAATAAGGGGGTGCTCAAAATGGTTTTTCTTTGTCTTACTTTGTCATCAATAGCATAATGATTAGTTGATAATATATATTTTACTCTGATACATATTAAATAGAAAGAAAATAAAATACTTTAACAGAACATATATCAACTAGATGAAGCAAGGCAAAAAACGACAAGTAGCTGCTACTACTAGCAATACTTATTATGAAAGAGAAGATAGTGACGATGAGAATGATATCGTTTTTCATGTACTCAATGGCACCAGCGACATTAAAGGTTACGATCGACAGTGGTGATGATGATGTTACACAGTAGTTGTCTGCAGTCGTTACCAGAGGTGGAAGGAGAGGCTGGGTCATGGAAAAATGTTCTCGACAGATATCACTATAAGTGCACAGGATCTAGGACAAAACTGAACTGTTGTTAATTCATCCTTTATACTATCATAGAAATGTATATTTTAATTGACTTGAGTTCAACAACCATTTGGACATTTAACCATACCATAATGAAATGCTACCCATCCAAATTTAACAATACTATATGGTCGGAGACTGCTTATTAGGTGAGCTTTTATATCTACATATTGTTACATGGGCTCAGGTAAGCCAAAATTTCTGTTAGCGAGGGGGTTACTCAAAGTCATCATCGCTGGCTGGAGTGTGACTCAAAATTTCGGAGTTCTAATGTAATTCCTCCGACCCCCTGGTCGTAAATAATGACGGCTCCCTAAACAACTGTATACGCCTGAGTCAGAACGATCGGGACCGGTATACGCACGGCTGTATCTCAGCGAAAATTTAGGGAAAAAAAACAATGGAGCTACTGCTAAGAAATTTACAGACTCTTGGCTCTTGATGCATCGGTTTCTGAGCTTTTATACCGGTAAAAAGGCATTCTCAATACAGCGGTAAATTTCCTTCCAAAAGCGAAAGGATAACACGTGGGCATTTTGCAATGGACGCTGTCAACTTTACCTTGCTGCAGGCCCCACACAGTCTACTACCTCCATGTAGTACAGCCTTACAGGACTAGTAGCCGGTCAAACACACAAAAAAACAACGCCGCAGTGTAAAATCCGTAGGTCAGAACCATTGATCATAAATTTTCAGAACCAGTAATGTTTAAAAGTTTTGTGTTGATCACTTCATTTAGGTTTATCTGAATGACTTTCTCATCGAGCTGCGTCTATAATTGCCCCGGGCATTGTCCATGCAAATTTGGGGCCTGCCTTCGCTCCCTCCGATCGTCTGTAGACTACAGCCAAAATCACAGTCCTAAGCAAATTGTACAGTTGTGAAAGTCAGATATATGTATAATGAATTTTATACAAAAATATGTAAACAACAGAATCAAACCAAGAGGATAGTTTGCTGTCGGGCAGGGGAGGACTTTGCAGTGAGGCCGGGATCTCTCTTGTGTTCGAACTTCTACCATGCCTGGAGCTCCATCGCATCGCAGCTAGCCGATAATTGTACTACTGTAGTCCTTGTGAGGATTAGATACCCGTTACGTTAGATATTATTTGGAAATACTTTTAAATTTAATAAGTAAGATTTTTGTACTGCATTCAAGATATAATTTTTCCTTTCTGAGCGTTTTCAATTACGGCAACGACATGCGAAGTTGATAGGCTGTGTTGCCTGCAGCGTAGCCTAGCCGTACACAAAACTTCGTTTGAGTAGACGGAGCAGAATCAGTCCCGTCATTTATTTTCAACGAAATTTTCATTATACTCCATAATGGAAGGAACGACTAGTTCAATGACTACAATGGTGAAGTGTTGAATATTTATTCATATATATTTTTCTCTCTCAATTCATTCAGCAAACTTGATCTCCGTACCGTCAGTCACAACGTGCAATGCCTTGCATGAAGCTTACAATCGACTGCCTCCGTCGTTAGTTTAGCTGTTCAAGACGTCTGTTTGCACGGCTCATTATAGTCGGAACAATATGTAAACACTTACATATTTATATCTTTCCGGTATTTCTCCAGTTTCGATGGACCAAACCTTTTCGAAGAGCGTATAGTTTCTACGGACGCCACAGTAAAACTTGCGTAGATGTGGTTGAGCATGCGCGGTGGTGTGATTACGTTTCGTTTCGTGTGTCAACAAAGCTGACTTCTGGTCCGGACAAGAAGTCATTTTTCACTCCTTTTACTGTTAATCGTGAGGCGGGCTGGGCATGCAAACCATGCGATTCGGTATTAATTTTGGTCTACTTTCACATACTGAGGATGTCATTTTAATCAAAAATATGAAAAAAAATGTTCAAAGTTACAAATACTGGGGCTTTAAAGTTTTCGTTTGAAAAGTTTGTAAATAAGCAATGGTTTGACTGTAAATTCGGTGCACATATCTTTAAAATATTCTCGTAAGTAGATTTATTACACTCTCTAACGCTATAGTTCTCTACACAAATCAATTATTTTATCGCAAAGTCAATTTGACAAGCATATTTGCTTTACACTATATTGCCTGAGGTGACCCGAGGCGATGTCACTGAGGGACGACTGAACGCTAGTACAGGCACCATTTTAGTTGCGATATGAAAGGAATATTCTAAGGGGCTCTAAATAAAAGATATTGTATCAGCGGACTCCATAGGTTTCTAACAATCCGAAGAAAATTATTTTGTGTCCACTTGTCTTATGTGGGAATATATGTACTATCGCTTTCTCTTTCTTTGTTATCATATGCCTACCAGAAAAGTTTTATATAACTGCTAAGCATGTCAATCGAAGCGACTCCCCTGCGACATACATTACTTTTTTATGTTTAAACGCTATCACCATGAAGCCACTTCTATCTGCAGATGTAAGGGCAACACCTGACGGTGAACTGACAATATCTGTCCCACCTGGGGCCTGTGTTAAGATAGAAATGTCCAATGGAACTCACTGGAAAGATTACTTTATTTCTGATCCTTGTGACGTTGAAGTGACCATTAAGGTACAAGGATCTGGCAAACTGCATATATATTTTTGCACTGACAGTACGTACGCGGAATGTGGGGTTTCACTTCGTTATCCGTGTAAGTATATTGCAACGTTCTTCCGAGAACTTGGAAGAATAGGTCCCTAAAATTATCACTCTTGTGTCTTCAATCCAGATTTTTTTTTTACAATAATGGTCGTGATGGTACCTGGGCTATCATGTGTTGTTCATGTCATTAGACCAGACGCAACCTTGTGTAAAAATCTATGCTTTGTCACAACAGAACGTAGTCACTGGCATACAGTCGACCCTGTGAAAGAGACTGCTTTTATAAATCTCATTGCCTAGAAAGCTTTCAAATAATGGACACAATATTACTTCTATCGTAACTAGTCGTATTTACTAACACTGCAATACCTAAAATGTCGTCCGATATTCAACTTGCTCATGTGTCGCTTTAGAATCGTCCGCGTGCTTTACTAGGGCTACCACACCAGTGGAAAAAAATTGTTATGCGCTGAAATGATGCGCACAAAGCGAGCGTGAAGGAGTCTTCTTCAACATGTTTTATCACTTTTGTTTCAACATGCCACATGACTTAGTCTAGGCCACTCACGATAATCAAATGATACATGAGGTGTAAGGATAGTGTTCAATTTTGTTTATCATTTCCCCATTTCATGATCGAATCATGTCGTTTTAGTCGTAACTGTCTATTGGTAAAATAACAACCAAATGTCCGATTGCCAACCCAATCAAGCCTTTGCTCTACTGTGTCGGTGCGATGAATCGGCCACATCTTTTAATTACAAAACAAAATTTTACCAAGATGTTACTCACAGTACTTACAACTCAAACAGATGATATGAACCATTCGTCGCTTTGGTTGATATTCTGACAGATAACATAGTACAGACGACCTCACAGACAATAGCAGTGCCAATCCTAATTTCACTGATCATAGCAACTGCTATAGCGGTGGTCATACTCGCAATCCTTGTGTGGCGAAAGGCATCCGAAAACAAGCTAGGTGAGAATAACGTTTAATTATCTGCGGTATTCTATTTCGTGTAAATATCGTTCATCTGTAGGGTAAGCATTCACATTTTATAGTGAGTGTGAGAAGAAATCACCGAGATTTCAAGGTTAACAATCAAGGAATGTGATGACATGGAGACACATCTTTGGTATGTTTTGAGTTTGAAAATCCCTTCATTTTGATTGGCTTCAACTAGAACATTTACCTTGTGATTAAAGATAATGTACACTGTGAATTTCTTTGTTTTTGCAGCATCAGAACATGGAATGAGGTAGGCAGATTAATTAGAATTAAACCAATTTGTGTTTTCTTTTAAATTGGTGTATCTGTCTATGTTTATATGCGTGCATTTATTTCACATATATATCTCAACGAAGAGTAAATGAATGTACATATGAGTCTATTTGTGGTGTATGCCTGTGTTCTTAATTCTTTCTCGACTAAAACATTAAATTAAAATTAAACTAGTTTGCAGCTAATAAAACTTTCAAATTTACGTTTAAATTAGGTATGTTACTCATAATGAGTACTATGAAACAACCAATGTTGACAGTGGTTTGTTACCGAGACAGCCAAATCAAGGAACCACCAGTGAGTTCAAATTAATATGTATGTTTTATGTTCACGTCTTACGATAATACGGCAAAAGTTTACAAGTGAAGTCGTTTTTTATTCATGAGGATTCTTTCTAATTGATATCTAATCAATATATGTATAGTCATGAAAAGTTACGCCCCGCCCCCTCTCTCTCTCTCTCTCTCTCTCTCTCTCTCTCTATCTGTAACACGCAGCACAAGACTGCTAATGTGGACTCTTTGGTATGAAAATCTCTTTGCCAGGTTGCAAATTTGTCACTCCATAGTTCCTATTTTACGCGTGATAATGTGAACGAGTATATGTATAACAGCCAACATAGGGAACGTAGTTCCCGGGAATAACAGCTGTGTAATGGAAACATTGCTGAATTTGCAAATTTATCATGCACAGTCAATTACTTGAACTATGAACTTTTGTCAAACTATGATGAGGATTATGGATACATATTACCATTGAAGTGATTTTATTTCTCACATAAATTTAGACTTGTCTTCATTGGTAAATACAGCGATGTCACTTGAGGCAGAAGGGGATAATATTACCGTTGACAAGGATAACAACACACGATATGCAACATGCAGCACGATTGGAAAAGACAAACAGGACCCGCAGACACGTAAATCGACAGGTACAAGCAACTGGTTAACTTTCCCATTTTATACACCTTCTTTCTAAAAACTATTCTTAGACACTATCAGTTTGTAGTAAAGCTCTACCTGCATAAACTATCTAAGTGTATTTACACTTAGTTTGTTTGTCAAATTTATTATTTTTTATATTTGTTCTGCGATTTTCTTCGTTTAAAGCCCCAGTATTTGTAACTTTTAACAATTTTTTTCATATTTTTGATTAAAATGACATCCTCAGTATGTGAAAGTAGACCATAATTAATACTGAATCGCATGGTTTGCATGCCCAGCCCGCCTCACGATTAACAGTAAAAGGAGTGAAAAATGACTTCTTGTCCGGACCAGAAGTCAGCTTTGTTGACGCACGAAACGAAACGTAATCACACCACCGCGCATGCTCAACCACATCTACGCAAGTTTTACTGTGGCGTCCGTAGTAACCATACGCTCTTCGAAAAAGTCTGGTCCATCGAAACTGGAGACTCAGCTAAAAACGCGCGAAAATTGGGTGAAATACCGGAAAGATATAAATATGTAAGTGTTTATAGATTGTTCAGACTATATTGAGCCGTGCAAACAAACGTCTTGAACAGCTAGACTAACGACGGAGGCAGTCGATTGTAAGCTTCATGCAAGGCACTGCACGTTGTGACCGATGGTACGGAGATCAA
>LD342907.1:247104-265764 GCA_001465055.1 Ptychodera flava | reverse complement strand
AAGTAAACTCATGAATTTTAATAGACGGGGTGGCTAAGACCAATTTCAATAGAGATTGGTCTCAGCCACCCCGTCTAAGTCTGTGTGGGGAAAAGTTGTCATGAAAATGATGGGAAATAGTATAATTCATTAGTATCTCTCGGTAAAGATAAACCTCGCTGTCAAGTATCACGTTTTGCATGCCATACTTGAAAGTAAAAACGTGTTCTTTCATTTATGTCTGTTTTTATGTGAATAGAGACAATTTGTTTTTATTTTAATTTTCGTTTGAGGAATTGTTGTTTGCTTTTTATCCCGAGGTTACCATAAATATCAGACGGCCTTACCAGTATTATTTAACAAGTTGCTTGTGCTCTGTGTGTATGTGTCTGAGTCAGTGAGTGTGTGTGCGCGCTACTGTAGTCTTTGATCATTGATGTGTCACACATACAAAGCTATTCACATTATGTAGTCTTAGTATGGGCACTCGTATTAAGTTATCAACGCAGTGACAACTTTACTGTGTAGACTTAGCTTGGGTCCTGGTTTGACATTGCCGGGGTTTTGACAACTTTACGATGTAGACTTAGGATAGGTACTCGTTTGAAGTTATCAACGTTGTGGCAACTTTAATACCCCACAGTTTAGAGTGTAAACTCTGCAAATCTAACCCAATCATGATAATAAGTATATGAAATATTGACTTTTTATCTGCTAATAATGGTTTCTATTTTTAAGGTGCAAAAATTTGCCGCCCTTTCCGGCGATTGGTTTTACTTCAATCTCCAAACATTTACTTTGCACCAAAAACCCATTTTTTTCCATTCTTCCAGGAAAAATTCGGTTGTATTCTGGCATATTATTATAAATATTATATATATATATATATCTCAATGATAAACATCCACAAAAGATAGATACAACTAGAAATAAGCAATTCCGGTTCACAAGTATCTTGTATGAAAAACGTAAGGTCGAATACTAAACATATAAGTTTTACAAAAAAATCTCCCAAAACTGGAGAAATCTTACATTCCAACATGTGTGATCACTACAGTAAATTGTGCGTCTATAAATTGACAAAAGCCTGTATTAACATCTACTAGGTATAGTCTAGCAACAAATCACCGTGTCACTTTGTGGATATGTGTTTTTCAGCAGTCAGATAAGTGTTAATAAAATCAATAGGGCGGAAATAATCGAGGCTTGTGAAAAGCGGAGACTGTGAGCCAGTTTTGACGGGAGTTGGCTTTGTCGCCGAACATCTATGTTACTATACACCGTTTCTAAGTACGTATCAATAATAATGTAGAGTGTTGCTTATCTATAAAGGAACTTTTTTAAATCCGTGTTTAGTTGTCAAAGGCCTTTTCTCATAAGAACAGACAGTGGAATCAAGAAGTATTTCCCTATCGTGCTATATCCTGCTTTTTATTAGCTACACAGCAACACGTCAACTTGTCCTATAGTGTAGAAACAAAATCAATGTTTAAATATGATGAGAACGTCAACGCTGTGACTTTATTCGATAAAATATCTATTGCTCCTTTTCGTAATTATTTTTGGCTAGCATAATAATTACAGTTGATTAGGTCTCTTGTTGTATGTAAACCGACTGACTGATATGAATGTGAGAATTTCCTGACATCCCCATTAATTTGTTGCAGTTATTCGCCCCCATATCTACAACTCTCATATCTCTCCACAAACAGAATATAAATCGTTTCGTATCGTAAATTTAATGTCTGTAATGTCTGGTGTCAGACCTTTAGCAAATGCAAACACCTAGCCCAGCTATTTCCGAAATGGGGGAGCCGTTTGGCATTTTTAGGGCGCAGTACTCACTACGGGAGGATGGTAATTAGGAGACCGTTGACGTCTAGAGTAACGGACTCAATGTTTAAGAATGTTGAGTTCGAGACTCCAGTACTGTGTTTTGCCACTAAGCAATGATTTTTACTTCTCAGTGCTCCATTGACCAGTAGGTTTTTAGTTCCTTATCTTGCAATCGGGATACCCTGTTGGACGAGTAGTAAAATAAAACAATCGGCGAATGATTTGTCCTACATTGAAAATCAGAATTGATAGGGTAATAAGTAGGAAAGTGCAGCAGCGGCATTGTTTTCCAGCCAAACACAGACAAGAAATATTAATTAGAGAGAGAGAGAGAGAGAGAGAGAGAGAGAGAGAGAGAGAGAGAGAGAGAGAGAGAGAGACACACACAAAGCCAGAGAGAGGACAAAGACAGACAGAGAGAAAGAGAGACAGACAGAGACAGATTGAGAGATGATTGACTATGCTTAATATTGCACAAAGTGAGAGACAAGGACAGTGAGATTTAAGGACCTCAAATGTTACCGTGGTGGCTGATTGATGGGAGGAGGACTTTGATCAATATGTTGTCCAATAACTGGTATATTTCTAGTATGTATAAAATATTAAAAACATGAACCGATATGATTATAGAAATTCCGCTAAAGAGCAATAATCCTCATAGCAAAATCTAATTTATTTAGAATCGCAGGAATAACTCGATTTGTGGGAAATTTGTTTTCAATCAAGAATTTGTAGAAGCTAGAGTTTTATATTTGACGCACATCTACAGTGTCATAAGTCAATTCCGCGACTGGTAATTTGTGCGCTAAAATGTCCCTCAGTCATCAATAATGAGATTGTTCGCGCTGAAGAGTGGCATCCAACCAGCTGAGAACGAAACGAACAATGATACAATGAATTGGGAATTAAAGCTTATTTTCGGCTATAAATCTATTTTAATAGATTATCACAAAAAGGATCAAGAAAACAAGTGATAACATTTTATTCAACGGAGATCAGAGATGTATTTTGAATGTGAGCTTAATGTTAATATATCATGTTGAGAACAGATTTATCTGCTTCCATTGATACCACAATTTACTCGAAACAGAAGAGATTGCAGTTTTACAATTTGCATAAGAATTTGTGGCTTTCTAAATTCAAATATAACTTTTACATTTTGCAAAAGACAACATGAAATATTGCTTCGTGTATTTTACAAGTGTTATCACGTCAAAATGTATTAAGAATTCTCATTTGGGTTATTAGACACTGCGTGGACTTGACGATGTATATTAAGAGATCAAACGCTCTCATACATTATCAGATTTCTACTTCCTATTGGAAAGAGCTATATCTACTCCGGTCGATGGAACAATAAAATCGAGTTTACATCCCTCAAAAGATTTTTCACACAATAAATGCCGATATAACAAAACTGAGTATTCGACTTCTATCCGGAGAAGCAAGTTTAATGTTTATACTAAAAATAAATTGTGTACTTCAAGATATTAACCAGGACTACATGCACAATTATACTGCAATTTTTTGGCCACGTATTGTGCGCCAGAGGGCAAAATTAATCAATTCCCCCCTTCTCCTTGTTAAAGTGTAGATTTGGCTACTTAAAGCTATTATAATAATAAAATCAGACAAATTGAATGCAATATACAAACAAACATTGAAATATGTCAACCTTCTCTGAACTCAGCTGCTCGTAAACGTTAATAACCAATAAAGACTAAGATTAATTTCCTACGGCAGAGGAAAATCTAGGGATTTTGTTGGGAGAATCTGTCCACGTCTGCTAAAGTATTTTTCTAGTCATTCGGTATGATATCAATTGTCGTTATACCGTAGGTTTGACAGACAGACAGACAGGCAGAGACAGACAGAGACAGAGAGCTTTAAGAATCACTTGGGTGTATTCTGACTTTAGAAGTAATATCAGACAAGCCAAATTATGCATTGTTTTTTCCTTCTACGCTAGTACGATGTTGTTGTTATTAATACACATCTAACAGTCCGCTGATTAGCAGAGTGACTACATCATCATTTTAGAAGATTGGAAAATTATTGTATATGGATTGTTTGTCAGCGATGCTGACTTCACAATTCACAAAATATCTCCGAGAATATCCTTTTGTAGGAGGGGCTTTGATTATCGATTTTTTGTGCGACTTAATGGCTTTGTGTTTATGTAAAGAAAGTGTATCAAAGACTACGAGAGCAGTTAAGTTGCAGTGCTTATATTTATACGCTATGATTTAATCCTAGCCTGGAAATTCGAGGAGATTTTGTTCTTCCTTCACAACGATGAAAAATAGTTTTTACTATGCATCGAAACAAATATTTCCACAAACCCTTTCAGTTGAAAATGTATAGTTATTATTGACATTTGAAAAGTATGTTACGTTTTGATTTGCTAAATATTTAATGATTATGACAGGTTGTACCTGCTTCGCAAACAAATCTCTCTATGTTTTGCGTAATATAATACAATAAGTATTTTTTTCAACAACTTATATATGTTTTATGACTGAATGCACTGAAAACAGTACATCATTAATACTTCCGCAAAGTAAGCTGTGGTTGTTTGCTATATTGTTAATGCTACCATCTAAAACAAGACACGACCCATCAAAATGTGGTTCTACGGGATCTGTTGAGAAATGAAAAGCTATGAAGGTCGAAATTGATGGAAAATAGTGCAATACTTTAGTATCGCTCGTTAAAGATAAACTCCGCAGTCAAGTATCACTTTTTGTGTGCCATAATTGAAATTACTAACATGCTCTTTCATCATGTCTGTTTTTATAGTAAACGAGACGATTGTTTCTTTTCATTTAAGTTTGCTGAATTGTTTTTTTTCCTTTTTATCCAAAGGTTAATGCAGGCTGTTATTTAACAAGTTGCTTGTGTTTTGTGTGTATGTGGCTGTGTCGGTGTGTGTGTGTGTGCGCGCGCGCGCGCGCGCTTAGCTCTAGTCTTTGATTGATGCTTCACACATATAGAGCTATTCACACTATGTAGACTTAGCATGGGCACACGTTTTCAGTTATCAACGTTGTGACAGCTTTAATGTGTAGACTTAGCAAGGGTCCTGGTTTAAAATTGTCCACGTTTTGACAACTTTACTATAAAGATTTAGCATAGGTACTCGTTTGATGTTATCAACGGTGTGGCAATTTTAATAACCAACAGTTTAGAGTGTGAGCTTGGCAATTTAACCCAGTCATGATAATATATGGTTTCTATTTTTGAAGGTGCATGACATTTGCCGACCTTATCTGGCGACTGGGTTATGCCTTGGTTATGCTTCTATCTCCAAACATCTACCATGCACCATAAACCAAAATAACAATTCTTCCAGGAAGAAATTCGGTTTTTGCTCTGACAAATAACTTTATCATCTATGATTAATATCATCAAAATAAACAACTAGAACTGAGCATTTCCAGTTTCACAAATATCTTGTATGAAAAACGTTAAGCCGAATACTGAAAAATTACGTTTTATACAAAAAGACAGAGAAAATCTTATTTACCAACATGTATGGTCACTATAATAAATTGATGGTCTGTGAGATAAAAAAGGCCTATATTAACATCTTACATGCACAGATTAGTAACAAATCACCCTGTCAATTTGTGGTGACGTTTTTTTTCAGCAGACAGATAAGTGTTAATAAAATCAACCGGGGGCCGAAATGATCTAGGCTCGTGAAAGGGGGAGAGCGTGAGCCAGTTTGGACGGGATTTGGCATCGTCCCCGAACATCGACGTTACTATACACCGTTTCAAAGTACGTATTATTAATAATAATGTAGAGTGTTGCTTATCCATGAAGGAACCTTTTCTTAATCCGCGTTTAGTTGTCAAAGGATTTTTCTGATTAAAGTATAGCTAGTGAAATCAAGAAGTATTTCCCTGTCGTGCAACATCCTGCTTTTTTATTAGCTAGAGAACAACACGTCAACTGGTCGCATAGTTTGTAAAAATAATATCAGTGATTAAATTCAATGAGAACGTCAAGGCTATGAAAAATATTTATTGCTTCTGTTTATAATTTTTTTTTTATGACGAGCATCAAGTATACAATTGTTTGGGCCTCATGTTATATGTAAGCTGACTTAGTGATACGAATGTGAGCATTTCCTGACATCCGCATTATTTGTTGCAGTTATTTGACCCCACAACGACAACTCTCATGGCTCTGACAAACAGAATATAAATCGTTTCGTATCGTAAATTTAAAGTCGATATTATCTGGCGCCAGACCTGAAGTAAATGCAAACACCTAGCCCAACTATTTTCGAGATGGAGGAATTTTAGGGTACAGTACGTACACACTATCGGAGAATGCTGCGTTCGAGACCCGGGAGGTCCAAAGTAACGGACTCACTGTTAAAGCATGGTGAGTTCAAGACTCTAGTTCTGTGTTGCTCCCCTGAGCAAGGCACTTTACTCTTCAGTACTCCATTGGGTACTGGGTTCTGAGCCCTCATCTTGTAATTGGGCTTCCCTGTTTGACAAGTAGTAAAATAAAACAAATCGGGCAAATGAATTTCCCTAAATTGAAGAACAACAATTACAGGATAAGGAGTGGGATTGCAGTAACGGCATGGTTTTTCGTGCCAAACACACACATGAATTATAAATGAGAGAGAGAGAGAGAGAGAGAGAGAGAGAGAGAGAGAGAGAGAGAGAGAGAGAAGGACTTGACTTTGCTTAATATTGCACAAAGTGGAAGACAAAGACAGTAAGACGCAATGAGCTCAAATGTAACCTTAATGGTTGATCGTAGGGAGGAGGACTTTAACCAATATGATACGAATTTACCGCCAATTCGATGAGCAACGACATTAAGGTGCTTGACAGACACGCGGAGCATTCATACACAGAATTATATATATTTCGCTTTGGTAGAAATACAGTAATATGAAAACGGAACGAGCAAAAAAGTTAAGACCTTGGCGAAAACTAAGTATAGAGTCTATAAAATGGGGATTGAAAGGATTCGAGGACAAAACCTAATAAAAAATGTAAATAATGCTGACCACTCTGGGGATTGTGAGGGACTGGACAGTTTCTTCGGCCTGGGGGTGGGGGGCGGTGGATTATTTTTTTCCTACGTCAAAAAGTGGCTGACCCCCCATTCCAACTTTCGAAAACAGAGTGACCCCCCGCGCGATAAATGTAAACAACAGGTGGAATATAAACTGAATAATTCAGTATATATATATATATATATATATATATATATATATATATATATATATATATATATATATATATATATATATATATAATTTTCGGGGTATAATTTCAACATTCAGTCATTCTGTGTTTAAATGAAATTGTTGTCATGTCAGTTGTAAGATAGAAACTTAAAAGTGTTGATTCTAAAGTTTGAATACAGTATTTTGAATGAGCTGTGAACGTACTCCACTCTTTTTATACATAACCAGATGTCAAGAACTGTTGTAAGAAAAATGTGATTGTGAAATGTTAGTTCATGTTGCTTTCTAATACTCAATTCCCATAGAGGAAACAGAAAAGTATAAGGAACTTGTCATGCTTTTCATATGAACTGCAGATTTCATAATGATTAGTACACTTTGCAAAACAGACTTTCAATTTACAGACATCAAGATATATCTGATATATATCTCTGATATACTAATTTACTGCGCCCGAAGGGCACGAGGAAAAATATTCAACATCCAGATATATCTGATATATATATATATATATATATATATATATATATATATATATATATATATATATATATATATATATATATATATATATATATGACAGTCATGCAGCTGAAGGGCTGAAAAATATTGTTCGATATTTTAAAGAAATGCGCCGAAAAAATTTAAACATACAAGTTATCTCAGATACATATATTGATACTGTGCATATCAACATCTTTGGGAAGAAAACAAGAAATTTTGCATGACATAGACAGCAAAAATATAAAAACAAAAATCATCAAATTTAGAATTACTGGTCCTTTAACATCATCGAAGCTGTATATCATTATTCATTTTAGTTGATCTAAATTCGAAAATACCTTTTACATCGTGCGAAAAAAACAAGATGAAATACTGCTCAGTTTTTCTTCGAATGTCATCATATTAAAATAATTTTAGAATTCTCATTTATGTTATTGGGTCAGAAATCTAAGGATGGAATTTAAAACATTTGCGTGAAGTAGAATTCAGGAAAAGCAAGAAGGAGTACCAGCCAAAGTTGTCATCGAAGCCCCATCCACGTGAACTCAGTTAATCGGTTCCTCATTGAACATTTTGTGCTGTCATCACCAGGTATTATGTCTCTGCTAACAAGTCTCATTGTCATGTTCTTCAGCAGGTAGACATGCATTTACGTAACAAAGGGGACCGATGTGGTCTAGGCACGTTAGTTTGAGTATGAGTAATTACTTTTGCCGAAGTTCTTTCTAAAACCCCGCAACTTTTCTCGGCTCGAGTATGTCAGAGTACGTTATATCCTGTGTAGAATGTCCTAACTCTAAATTACTTTTTTTAATCGAAATTCTTTTTGGGGTTTGGGGGATATTTATTAAAGATCGGCAAAACAAATAATATGACAAATAATATGACAGAACCCCATGGTGAGTGCAAGCGCGCCGTACTAGCGGTATTTGCACGAGTGCTGCGGTGTATTCGGCGGCAGTGCGAGTGAAAGGACAGCCGAATACACCGCAGCACGTAACTTGTCGAACGATCAAATTTCTGTGTTCACCGTGACACACAAGCGCTCACTGTTATCAATGCGTGTAGGACACACAAGCACAGAATAAACTGCATGCAAAAGTGACTTTCTATTGTAAAATGGGAATGTCCGGTGATACTGGTAAAAACGTCTCTGAAAATGTTAACTGTTTAATTGGCTCCGCTGCGCCCGCAGTTACGTGTGTTTCGATGTATGATGACCGCCGTATATATAGCACGGCGGCCACCGCGTATCCATCTACAAACGAACGTCGCCCGATGTCAATGTTTTTGCTTCGCTGACAAACAAACTGCTTTTCCGGATAATAAAAATCGTCCTATCACTATAATAAGTATATGCAATTTTCTTTGTCGTAGTTTTAATCGATTATTTCATGCATTTTACTATAACTAGCATCGAACTAAAGTGAAATGAAATCTTGTAGACGACATTTTTTTTGTTTACAACAAAAATAGTTCCAGGTCAAAATTGGTAAATACTCATTAACATAAAGGAATGGCATAATGTTTTTGGTTTTGCACTGCAGTGCAAATACCGGTAGTACGCGTGCGCTTCGATGCGAGTTAACTGTGGTACATGTTGTTTGTGTCCATTATACAAAATCACTTTATTTCTCACAATACTATTCTGTTTATTGACTAAGCAAACATATCACCGATTATACCAAACTGCCTGGGTGCTAAAATTGAATAATAAAATATAATTTATAATGAGAGAGGGCTTTCTTGCTTTCCTTTGTGTAACATGAGAAATGTGAACAAATAATATTCTTAGTATGTAAGATGACAGATGTTAAACACACGTGCAATATTGTAAATGTTATGCTCTGCGAGCGATATAGAGTTGTCATCATGCTAACAACCAACGACAAAAGCAAGCATTATGTCCTATAATTCAGTTCAATGACAATGCATTGTATGAAACATGACAAGCCAAACAGCAAAGGAAGTATATTAGATAATTGCATCCCGATAGACGTCGAGGTAGAGAGACAATAAAAGAGAAAGACAGAGGGGTAAATAGGAAGACAGATAGAGACAAAGAAATATCATTGTACTGCGGGAGAAACAAACAGGGAAAGACATATATACTATGATGGCGGAGACGTGGGGAGATGGTAGACATACTGAGAACACGACAGAGAATGACAGATTTATAGAAACTGAAGCCGTCTCTAGGGTGTTCTTGTTGGTATACATTGAAGCAGGAGCTTACGCGCATGGATTCTCAAATCAATAATATCAGCCAAAAGCGGAGAGAGAGAGAGAGTCTTTTATCGAAAGTCTTATAACTTTCTCATTTATCTGCTGGTTCAAGAGTATAAGTCAATAAAATAAGAATGCCATTGAAAACAAATGCTACCTTTAAATCAAAGATTATTGGCGTTCCACAGAGGAGTATTTTATCATTTTACAAGCAACAGTATCTGAGGAAAGCACGTTCCATTTTAAATTCAGATCATATTTATTCAGAATTCCAACTGATTCCTTCTGGAAGACGTTTTAAGTATCCAGTTTGCAATACAAACCGACTCAAGAATTCTTTTATCCCTACCGCTGTGCAGATTCTAAATGATGTATCTGAATGGTCGTTGTGTTTTGTTACTGTATTTTAGTTTTAGTCTAGTGATTGTTGTTTTGTTGTGTTATTTTGTGTGCTTTTCGCCAAACCGAATTGTCCTTAAGGAAAGAATAAAGATGAATTGAATTGAATTGAATTGAATTAAATTGAGTTGAGTTAAATTGAATTGCATTGAATTCTTCATGCCAAGAGATGTGTAAACACCGGCCGATGCAACGATAAAATCGAGTTTACATTTTTTTAAAGAATTGCACACTCAATACAACCCGATACAAAAACCTTAAAGTTAGATCACGTTCAGGAGAAACACATTTTAGTGCTTATACTAAAAATAAGGTGATGAAGGAAATTCATCAGGCCCAGATGCAAAATTCTACTAAAATTGCTATATATTGTAAACGAGAGGACAAAACCAGTCATCTCCCCTCCCATGATGTGCAGCTCGGGGTGAATTTGGTCACTGAAAGCTAATATCATAACATATATAACCATATAGTCAGACTAACCGACTTCACGAAAATAGTTCTCACAAAATACTTGTAACGTATAGTCAGTGCCCCAAATCCAAAAATATATGCGAGGATGAATTGTTCAATACCAAGGATCAAATTTCAAATTCTTTCAGGCAAGACGCTCCTTTAAACCACTCTGTCACACTGGAAGAATACATCACTCAGTTACTAGCATTAATAGCATACTTCTTAAATACAAATGGCATTGAAAAACCACGTTAATGTATATGTACATTTCAGAAAATTTTAAGAAAGTAGGAGCTGTATGCATACTTGATCGACATGAAGTGTCAAAATTGTCCAGTCATATCTACAGTCTGTTTAGAACGATGAGCGCTCCGTAGAATACCATTATCAATATTTTAATACTTGTTTTTAATACAATAACACATAACAGCGCTAAACAGCCTGCATGTAATTTACTTAATAATTATTTTGCGATATGTCAGCCTAACCTTAACTCAGCTGCTCCAATTTCTGAAAAACAAAAGGAAAGAAAACCAATTTCAAAGAAGATTGCTTTCTTATGGCAGTGAAAACACCCAGGGGTTTCAGTAGGAAAATATGTACATGTCTGCGTACGTTTGCACCGAAACATATTTCTAATTAAAAAGGTATAATATCAATAGTACATATACTGAACGTTGGGCAGAGAGTCAGTGAGACAGACTCAAAGACAGTAACAAATAAAGACTGGCAAAAGCAGAGAGAGAGAGAGAGAGAGAGAGAGAGAGAGAGAGAGAGAGAGAGAGAGAGAGAGAGAGCATCACTCGGGTGAAGAACTTACAAGGACAGAAACAAAAAAGAACTCACAAAGAAACAGAAACAGAGATGCTCACAAAACATCCACACTCATTCTCTAAGAAAGGACATTAAAACGTCCGCGTTATATAGAATTCAGCAGAAGAAAGGAGTAACAGCCAATGTTGACATGGAAACCCACATGTGAACTCAGTTAATCGGTTCCGCATTGAACGATTCGTACTGTCATCATCAACGATTGTGCCTCTGCTAACAAGTCTTATTTTCTGTTTGTAGTTTCTGTTCTTTAGCAGCCAGACATGCCTTTATGTAACAAAGCGGAGACCGACGTGGTCCAGGTACTTTAGTCTTAGTCCAAGGTATTTCCTTTACCGAAGTCCATTGTAAAACCCCACCACTTATCTTTGATCGAGTATTTCAGAGTACATGATATCTCGTGCAGAATGGCTCAAAATAACTTTTTTTCGTACACAATCCTTTTCCAGATTTTAAGGACATTTACGTAGAATGGGCAAAAAGTCAAGTTGTTTCCCTCCATTATACGGAATCATTTTTAATTATCATGGGCTTTTTAATGCGTGCCACAAATATGTTACCGATTGAAATCTATAAAATATTAATCAATAAGACAGGGCTTCCTTGCTTCTCTTTCTGAAGGCTGAGAAAGTTGAACATATAAGAATATTTGTATGTAAAATGACAGTTTTAAACACTCGTGCAAATTGTACACTTTTATGCGCTGCCAGCGAAGTAGACTTGTCATCATGTTAACAACACAGGATGAAAGCAAGCTATTTATCCGACACTTTATTTCAATGAAGATGATCTGTGTGTAGCAGTGCACAACACAAAAAGTCATCTCTCTTCTACCACCCTATTTTACCTTGGAATGTAAACAATCCTGACGCTTAGCGAAGAAGGTAGACGTATTTCGTTACAGAACCTGATATTGTTATCATATTTTGAACTCTTCTGATCTCCATCCTCAACTCTCCTCCCTGTAGAAGTAAGTATAAATGAACCCATATAATCATAATAAACTGTCAGTTATCTAAAAATGCCAAAGTTAACTCTAACACCTTTCTCATTTATGCTTTATTTTGGATGTATGGTTAAAACAATACAAATGTAGGTATAAACATCGTTTTCTCAAGCCATAGGTAGGTAGATATAGAGTTGCACCCTGGTAAATGTCTAGGGAGAGAAAAGGAACGAGAAACACAGACAGGCAAACAGACATACATAGAGACGGATTAGTTTACAGAAGTACATCAAAGGAGACAGAAAGAGAAACAGACAGGGAAGAAAAGATAAAAAGGATGAGACGGACAACAGAGAGACACTAGACACATGTAGAGAACACGACAGAGAAAGACATATTGATAGAGAGAGTCTCTCAAATTTTTTGTCATTAACTGTTACAGTTCACATTCCCGCTACAAATTTGTTTCGTAATATAGCCAGGAAAGACTGGCAACACTCGTCAGACTGATACATTCAATGTATGAGAGACTGCATATGTTGTCTTGGGAATCGGGTCATGGAATTCCCTTCGATGTTTACTCCCTCCCCCCCCTCTCTCTCTCTCTCTCTCTCTCTCTCTCTCTCCGTAAATCGCTCAGAGAGAGAGAGAGAGAGAGAGAGAGAGAGAGAGAGAGAGAGAGAGAGAGAGAGAGAGAGATGTCCTTTCTCGCTATGATATAACTTACAAACAAGTGACGTGCTGCCAAAATGGACATTTATTTAAACTCTCGAGGCACCAAATTTTACATAGTAACTCTCTTCATTACCGTACTTAGCTATTTTGGAAGAAGCTTCCTCGCAACTTCAAACCTCATGTCAATAAAGCCTTGGTAATGAAATCGGTTGTGTGGTTTTTGTTATTCAACCCATACAATTTTTATACTTCGAACCTAAGATCTTACTAACCTATCGAACACATGAGTGACTGTATTTGAAAACGAAGAAATCGCTTGCGAAAAAGTGACACTTCGACAAGTGTACAAATTGAGGAAAACGACAGTGATATCAAATCCCGGTCATCATTTTTGATGTTCGCAACAAAAAAAACCATGACTACAGAATATGTGCATAGACCCTTGATGAAAAACATGTCATCATAAACATACACTGTAAGAAATTACTTCACAAAATGCCTATCCGTGCATATTAAAAGTATGAACTATGAGAGCAATGCCGAAATAAGTAAATATACTTAAAAACTCTCAACATTGCTGATGGTTGCAATCTCTGAAATTCGAAGAATATCGTTACATATGAAAAGCTGATAAAACAAGGTTATGAAAGCGACGGGGTGATTTCTACAACTCTCCATCTTCTTTGGTTACAGAGATAGAGTCCAATTGTATTATCAATCTCACCCGGGCTGCTAAATGTCATAGTAATCAGATTCCACAGTGTTCAGAACATGGTCGTCTTCAAGGTGTATTGGCTCACCGTTAAGAAAACAAAGTAAGATTTGACATCATATTGGGAATTGAGGAATGTCGCCAATTTGCAGTCTTTGTAGCAATCAAATAGAAAAAAGCATTCCGTTCAAATCGGTTTACGGTCGTTTAATTCGGGTGTCCAAATCTTTGCCAGCTATGTCGCATAACGAGATAAGATGAAACATCACCCCAAATCATCAATTAAAAAAAGGAAAGTTAAATAGGAAATTGTATTTGATTTATTTCTTTCTTTTTTGCTTTCTTGCTTTAATTATTTACTTCTATCTATCTATTTATTTATTTTTAATTCACAAATTCATTCGTCAAATATTTATTCGTTAGATATTTTGTCATATTCTTATACAGGTCTGATGAAGTTTAAAATAATACACATCCATACTGAAAGAAGGATTAAATTTAAAACATATGAATGTGATTAAAAGGCCAGAAATCCAGTTTAGAAATGACACTCAGCCAGCAAAAAGTGACAGAGATAAAAAAACAGTGAATTTTAGTTGGTTTTTTTTTTGAATTTCTAGCAAGAAACATAAAAACAATTAACAGACATTGATGAAATATATTATATACCCCCATCAAATTTCAATATAAATTGGTGGTAAATTTTATGGAATGTTATATTCTGTCTAGTTGATCACCCGGAAATTTATAAATTGTCAATCGGTTTTCAACCAAGAAAAGCATAAATTGATTTGTGTGAAAGCCAGGAACAAGGAAAAATATGTGCACCCTTAATACAGCATTGCTAAATTACATGTAGCACACAATTCATCGTATGGATAACTATGTAATCTTACTTTTACACTGTGACACAAAAATTACCGTGAACAGCCTAGTAGATAACATTAGAAATATGTACATAAGAATGTTGAAAATCACCATCTCAGGAATTCTGCAATATCACGAACAAGAAGTAGGAAAATTTCAGCTGTCCAAACATTAATTTAATTACATTAATGTAGATGGCGTCACCTATTTCACCGAAACTGTAATACTTTTAGCTTAAAAAATAAGTATGTAATTACTGTTGACGACTAAACACTATGTTATCGTTCACTTTGATCTCTTTACATAGTGATGGCATCATTAATCATGGATGGAAATCAATAAGTGGTACCCAGGTTGAGTCATGCCCGTTTACGTATGCCTTTCTTAAAATTCTAATCAATAGTTTTACCAGTATGTTTGCACGTACCCCTTCCCTGTTAATACGTAATTTATTATGAGGAAAATGACCATGCTGTCCCGTCTCCGATTATACTTATGAGGATGACATCATCGCTGCAATATTCCCCGCAATCTTTATCGGAGCCTGTATTTTTGCAAACAAAAATTCATACCAGGGATATTTCATCATAATTTCGTTACTGAAAGATAAATGCCACGATGGTATTTTTTGTGAAAGAAACACATATTTGATACAAAGGTTATAACATCAATATTTCCACCTGCTTGACCTTTTGATAAATCAGCTGTGTAATCAAAATCGATAACACACTAGATTAGATTGAAAATGTGGTACAGAGGGCGGTGGTACGATAACTGGTCTCGCGTTGACTTCCAGGAGAGATTTATCGAATCAATAGGACCTTCATGGAGTATTAGTATGAGACGAAAATGTATGGTTTGATGTCCACAGGACAGCATTTCTATTCGTCACGCTATGCCATTCAATTGTTCTTACATTTGTTCCTCATCTTTTTAATATTTCAATATCAAACTTCCAATGCAAAGTGAAAATAGTGGTATAAATATCTAGCTTCAAGAGAATATTTTAGACATGAGCAAGAGATAACTGTGTAAATACCCTGAACAGAGGTCTAAAATGAAACAATTTATCAAACAAAAGTAACGGGATCCACTTCCCCTTGATCACTGTATGTTACGTGTACACTTTCTTTTATCCGGTAGCTTTGTTGTGTGTTTCGACTTGATTATATGTGAACGGTTTGTTCGTACCTTTGATTGTGCGTCCGTTTGCCTGTTTAGCAAGGGATGGACAAAATACATTCCATTAATCATGAAAGCGTGTAATCATGAAAACAAAATGCGAACTCCAAGAGTAAGTCATACTCTGTCGAAAATAATTATGGTTTATTTCCTTTGCTGATCGAATTGATTCAAATTAGAGTTTTTAGGGATATTACGGATGTACTGGGAAATAATATTATCTTGTTTCTCTCAATGACGCAAAAAAGTCATTTTTCCATCCTTGGGCTCTTAAAGTATTTTCCAACTCGATCGGGGTATTTGCGGTAGAAAACACGATTGTTTTTAACGGAAAAGTATTCCCGTATTATTGATCTTCCTCTGTGCAGAATATCCTGGTTTGGAAGTTTCTGTTTCTCGCTGATTATTTAGTGATAAAAATTTGCGGTAGAGTCACAATATTTTCGCATGCACTTAGACAATATCTGCTGTGAAATTCCCATTGACAGCTACCTTTTAGTGTGTATGCCATGATCCTAGTGTTTCCGTAGTGATCAGGCATAGAAACGTGGATCGCATCGTTTTTGTCTAAAGGGTGGCCGCTCCCCAATGATGACAACTTAAGCTTATAAGAATTAGCGACACAAGCGGGCAAGGCCAGACGTGAAATTTTAGACGATTCAATTTTTTTAGTTGTAGGAAATATAAATAGCAGGATATATGAATTTTTAAACCTACAGCACGAGTAACGGAAGGACCTATAGTTATTATCAAATAAAACTGCTAAAAACAAGCAACCTAAAACCGACATAGACTTGCTCTGTTATGTAGAGAAGGACCCATATATGACACTAGATGTGTGAACGGTTTGTTCGTACATTTGATTATCTGTCCGTTTGCCTGTTTAGCAAGGGATTGATAAAATGCATTCCATCAATCATGAAAACATGAAGTCATGGAAACAAAATGCGAACTCTCAGAGTGAGTCATACTCATTTTTTTCCTTTACTGAGCAAATTGATTAAAATTAATATTTTTAGGGATATGTTACGAATGTACTGGGAAATAATATCATCTCGTTTCTCTCCATTACGCAAAAAGTCATTGTTTTTCATCCTTGGGCTCTTAAAGTATTTTCCAACTCGATCGGAGTATGTACGGTCGAAAGCACTATTTTTAACGGAAAAGTATTCCAGTATCATTGATCTTCCTGTGTGCTGAATATCTTGGTTTGGAAGTTTCTGTTTCTGGCTGATAATTTTGTGATAAAAAATTACAGTGGGAACAGGTGCCATATTTTTGCGTTTTGAGTCCACCATTAAGTCTAGATCTGAATTCATGGGGATTAAGATTAGCGGTAGAGTCAGAGTATTTTTGCATGCACTTAGACAACATCTGCTGTGAAAATCCCATTGACAGCTACCGTTCAATGCGTATACCATGATCATTGTGTTTACGTAGCGATCAGGCATAGAAATGTGAATCGTGCCGTTTGTTCTCAAAGGGGTGACCGCTCCCAATTGATGACAACTTATAAGTATTTGTGACACAAGCGGGCAAGGCCAGATTAAGAAATTTAGACAATTCAATTTTTTGTTAGTACGGAACATAAATAGCAGGATATTTCAAATTTTGCAACCTACAGCATGAGTAATGGAAGGACATGTAGCTATTATCAGATAAAACTACTAAAAACAAACAACCTAAGAGCGATATAGACCCGCTCTGTTATGTACAGAATCGCAATATGTGACACACCTCCTGTTGATGAAGTAGGTTTAAATCTGTAACGGCATTGTTCATGATAGCCTGACTCAAAATTTCAAAAATAGCTGCACAAATAAATTATTTAAGATGTCATCATATATATTGTACATATGACATGAAGACCATCCCTAAGGACCTGTCAACTAAAAATATCAGACACCAAGTAGTCCTATGAGAAACACATTTTGATTTAAAATGGTTAAATATGCCTCGAAAATACAAAATAGCGGATTCTATCATTATTTCAATACATCATAAAATAGATTAGCCCTAGGAACCTGTTTACGAAAAAAATGCCAAATATGGAAATTATCAAAGCTATCAGACGATCAGTTTGAAGAAACAAATTTTTTGACCAAAAATCACAAAACTGACCAAAAATACAATTATGCAAACTCCACGTAAATTTGAACAAACTTAGTTGAGATCAACCCAAGTCAACGCAGTTTCAGCGGTTTCAGAAAAGAATAATATATGACCGAAAACTGCAAAATGCCCTAAAAGCTATTTATTAAAAGTTGACAACGATTTACAGAAACACAACAGAGATCACTCCAATTATGCTGCATATCAAATTTCAAAACAATCGAAAAAGCGGCTTCAGAGAAGAAGGCAATTGTTGACTGACGGCTGACGGACGACAAATGACGATTACGACGGGCAATCGGCATATTTGATAAATTTTGCGTCACAGACAGCAAAGCTAAAAAGTCAGAGATCGCTGGTTATTTTTGTTGATTTCAATGATCTTCGGACAAGACAGTAATTCTGATAATAATCCAAAAGATTATATTTGCCAAAAAAAATGAGTTTTACTAGTCGTGTCGTCGAGCAAAGTATTTGCAATTGCTTTCGCTAAATACTCAATATTTTATTTGAGACATTTCTGCGCATTTGAAAATTAAAGCACCAGGAGCAGTGGATACGTATAGTAAAGTGAAACATTTTTTGGAAGGGCGTTCCGGTATGGCGAGAAGTCTTATGTATAGCGAATACCTGAATAACGCAACAGACCCATAGAGTTCAGCATTCAAGGCAGAGACAGAAACGGCATCATGAAAGGAAGAAGACGAAAGGGGG
>LD342907.1:218359-247090 GCA_001465055.1 Ptychodera flava | reverse complement strand
CGAAAATCCACAACAACGATATCGATGTCAACAAGTGCAAAAGACAGCCTGCGAATGTCAGACAAATGATAATAGAACAACCAAAACTTGAGCTCGATGATTTGTCTTCTTGATGAGAGCATATGTAAAGACATGTAATTGTCATTTGGTTCATGTTATGATCGACGAAAATTATATCAGAAACTGTCTTCACCACAAAATGTTGCATTGAGCTAAGAAAAAATTGTCTCATAAACGCTCGTAGTTGAGTGGTGTTAATCGGTTTTCTAGGGCCATGAAGTTCCAAAAATTGGTCGCTAGCTGAATTGCAGCTGGGAGGTCTTTTTCACGTCAATGAACACACACATCCAATATGTACAAACCCATGCAATCTATTTATATACATATGCAGATATCTTTGTTCTCTGTCAACTAATATTCTATTCGCTATGGCACTCTTTATCGGGTTAGCTTGATCGGAGCCTTCCGAGGCTTTGGACACATTCCGAGAAGTAAAGTCGAACAGGTAATACTCCGTGTAAATGTAACAGCTAATACGTCAACATATTACGCATAACATCTTCTCCAGCGGTCCCGAAATTTATTTAGTCACCAGACACGAAGATAATGGCGTTCTGATAGGGCATATAAAATCACCGTTTTTAGCCTCATTTAAGCAGTTGACACTGATTTCGATGAGCGAATAGGGGCTGAATGCATGATTTCATTATCTTCTTTTGTTGTTTTGTTGGTCTGTGTCGTTGTTTAAGGTCAATCAAAAGGAAAAACCGAACCATTTACTAATGATGAAAAACATGTCATCATAAACAAACAGTCTAACAAAATTTACTCGACACAGTGCTGTCCGTTAATATTCATATATTGAACTATTAGAGCCATGCCGAAATAACTAAATATACTTAAAATTCTGAACATTAGTGATTGCTGTTGCAATCTCTGAAATTTTCAGCAAAACGTTACATATGACAAAGCTGATAAAACCAGGTGATGAAAGCGATTGGGTGATTTCTACAATACACAATCTTCTATGGTTAGAGTGATAGAGTCTAATTATATTATCAATTTTACCCGGGCATTCAAATGTCATAGTAGTCAGTTTCAGCATTTTTCAGAACATGGTCGTCTTCGAGGTGTAGTGGAACAAACAAAGTAAAACAATACACATCCAGACTGAGGCAAATGACATTCAACTGGTCTAATAATCATATATGTTCAAGGTAGTACATTACCAGGTCCAAGGGACATTTGAGATTTATAAATTTAGGATTTGTGTAAAAACATACGAATGTGTTACATGACTCGGAATCCAGCTAAAACAAATGACACTCAGCAGCACAAAGTGAAATAAAAATCAACGAATTTTAGCTTTGCTTTGCAATTTCGAAGCAGGAACGTTAAACAGTGGGCAGATATTGACGAAATATTTTATATGGCCTTCAAATTTGAATACAAATTGGTGGTAAATTTTATGGAATGTTCTATTCTGTCTGGTTGATCACCCGGAAATGTGTAAATTGTAAATCGGTAGGCGATCAAGATAGACATTAATTGATGTGTATGAAAGGAACAAGGTCACAATATGTGCACCCTTAAGACAGCATTCTTAAATTAAATTGAACACAAAAATCATCTTGTGGATAATTATATAATCTGACTTTCACACTATGATACAAAAATTACCCTGAACAGCTTAATAGATAACATTAGAAATTTAAATTTCTACCAATGCTTAAATGTAAATTATCTTGACTTATAGCTATAAAGGAGGAGTATTTCGTTATAGAATTTGCTATCATCATATATTTTAACTCTATCAGCCTCCGTCACTAACTATCCTATATGTAGACATAAATGAACATAAATCCATATTATTGTAAGTTGACTGACAGCAATATTTGAAACCCAGCCAAAAGTTAACTCAAGCACTTGCCCCATTTAATTCGGGCGGGAGGTTCGCAATTCATAACGCAAGCGTTTTTGAAGGGGCATGTTATATCTTGCTTCTGCTATACGGTCGAAATATTATCACCTATAGAAAGGCAAGATGTAGCTGATATAGTACTTGTACAGAGAAATATTAAATGATAATATATGGGAGTCTATCAGGCAAAGTATTGACAACGTCCACGACACGTGCATGTGTGTTCAAGAAACTGGCTGTTTCGATTGCATCGAAATGTTGATTCACTTTTCATGGTAGTCTATGACAGACCTATGAAGATTTTGTTTTAAATATATAAGTTACAATATCTTTGCATTTATGGACGTTTAATTATTGATATTAATGTACTTGGTTTAGGGCGGTGAAAATGCATGAGTGTAGGAAATTTGATTTTGGAATTTAAACGAAAATGTCGTTTCACTGTACATATAGTTTATGAGAGAAATATGAATATTTTTTTCTTATACATACTAGCTAAATCTGTGTATTAATGGAGTTTTCAGAATTTATTTAGATGTACTTGATTTGTTTACGGTGTTCACAAGTGCATGTGTGTCAAGAAATTTGATTTTGTAATTTTACTGAACACTTGATTCACTATACACGGTAGCCTAAGAGGAAACTGTGAAAATGTTTAGATAAAAATCTTAATCTGACTGTGTATTTATACACTTTCGATATTTGATATACACTTTTATTTACCACCCATGTAATTAATCGAGGCTTCAAAATGTCTCAGTATGGCAAAGTGGTGAAAATTTAGTCGCTTATTCTATATGAAATTCAGGTTAAAGTGCTGTGTGTTCGCGTTAAGTTGTTTCCTCAACTGGGCATGTTGTTGTTGAACTCTTCCATCAAAGCAGATCTGCTGACGTCGACCCACCGAGTGCCACAGTTGGCTACTTATAAGTGCCTCAGCCCTAGTCGAATTGCTACTGTCTCTCGTATTAAAAGTATTAAAATAGCACCATTGATAAGGTTTTCTGATTTTATTTCACTTTGACCATGTTTGATTGTGATTAATTTGACATTTTCCGTTTGCTTTTCCCACTTTTGGTTAATTTCTGGCAAGGTGATTAAGCGCGCGTCTTGGATCGAGCACGCCAACAACTCGAAGTCAATTTCTGAATTTAGTTAAACACCGCTCAAAACTTAGTGGCAAACATGTGTTTTTTAATTAGTAGCTTTTAGTAGAGAAAACGACATATATCTTGATCAGTCAGTCAAGGAGTTCAAACTGATTTTCTTATCTACAACTTTTAGGCACACCTTGTAGTCGAGACAGAGGGCATGTACGGTGCTGCTATGCGATGTTGCATTTACTTGACGCAAGCTAACGTGTAGACAGTTGCCATGTCGCTGTCACAGCTGTCAAATTCAGCATATATATTTACAATGCCTGTGATACGGCCTATGGTGAACGATCCCGAGAATCAAAACCCTAAGGAATAAATTAAAAACAAGACTCAATACCATTTACAATCCACTTTGGTCTGAGGATGGTTGGTTATACCCGGTAAAACGTCATGGTCGAAAAAATCGTGCCAATCGTGCCACTATGACCGATACGGGCAGTTGACCCAACGTTGTAAGGCTATGACAATTATACAGACCAGAGATTTCAAAGTTGTTATGACTTAAATTTTAACCAACAATATGATATATATGGCGACAAATAAGCTACTGTGAGCTTATCTGACGAGGAAAAGCCATAAAAAGTAGTAATATCCGATGCAGTAAAAACTTGTGCTGGTCACCATCTCGACCATACTGAACCACTTGCGTAATGTTTATATCCCAAAACCATTAAGTGCTTATAATAGTGAAATAGCGCGTTGCAATCTACGATCCTATATTAATACGATGAATTATTCATGATCTTGGCGACCGAGGTTGACTGATTGGTCAATGCTACTATAGACATTACCCGCCAAATTCTATTCCATCTTCCGTTCTACAGCTGGAGTAGTACGGGGATGTGTATGCTTGCAACTTGTCTCGCCAGGCCCCTTCATTAACATGTGATGATGCATTGATTACGTCATAGTATGATGAGAATGTATATATTTCAAGACATTTTTTAAGCATTTCTAGATATACAACAACGTAAAGATGATCCAGATTTATAATCCAGGTGCCTTGTAGGCTTGCTTTAACGGAGCGGTAAATGTATCGTCACCTGATGTAAAGATTCAGAGTTTACTTCTTACGACCTATGTTCCACAATTCTAGAGCATCCGTTTTATCGTTTAATTAGTAGAAAAGTAGCTCACATTATTTACCAAGTTCTGATGAAGCGTGTAATATGAACCATAGTAAAAACAAACATTTGACTGTGTATTATGCCTATTGACAAAGCAAGCCAGCAAATATGTACGAACTGAACGTAGTAACGACAGTTTTCCCTTCGGTCTGCTATATAAGGAACTTAAACCGCCACAGGTCACACGAAAGAAATGATAAACCAAATCCAAGTGAATGATAAACCGCAAGGACCCTCATTTAAACTACACATACTCGACAAAAGACTGGATATATCAAGTAATAAGCCAAACTGATAAGACCAGGGAACTTACCTATGCTATCATGGCGGAAAAATCTCGGAAATATATCCAGAAAGAAGATCGACTACCAAGTACATTTATCCAAGAAACTTCCATTTGACATAACTATCTCAATTAAGTGGTAATAGTAGTCGACCACGTGTAAAGCAGCTGAATATTTACACCAAGCGGAAATGTAGTGAAGGGCAAGTGATTTACAATACCAGTGATTTACAATCCGAACTAGAAAGCAGTTCAACCTAAGGTGACTTGTAATGCTTGCTTTTACATATGCTTCTTTGGTGGTTCAAACAAAAGTAAGTTGTCTGAATCATTTTCTTATCATAATGACTTAAGGTGAAGTACTACGAATTAAGTCAAAATTAAGTTGTGGTGTCATTTTCCTGAAACTTTGCACAAATATTCTTGGAAGTTGTGCAAGTGCAAAAATGAAATTAAAAATGGGGGTCACCACGCTCGTTTCCATGGAAACGGACGTTAAAATGGCGTCGTCAGAAATAAATAAAAATGATATGATTCACTTAAACTAAAGAAAGCAATTATAAAACGCTTAGCAAATGAGTTAATTTTAATAAATACCAAGACTTAAGATCCATATCTATCGAATGTATTGTTTTCATGATGTTTGTAAAGAATTTAACATACTTATCGTTTACAAAATGACGATATCAAAATTATATCACTACATAATTTTCGAACTTTCTTCCTGTTGCTTTGAATGGTGTCATTTTGACCAAACTTGGCGAATAAAATCCTGACATAATACCATTTAGTTAACACTATTAATAAAAGGGTGTCACCACGCTACTTTTTACAATATCTCCAGGTGAATGGGTTATATGCGCCATGTAAATGGGAGAGAAATGTTAATTTTTCGCTCATATTGAATGAAAACCAGCTTCCTAGGGGGTCAAAATATGACAAGGTTATAGGTCACATGTATTTCTAAGAGACTGGGTCAAAAAATTACTTAAAAGCGCAATTTCAACAGTGACAGGTGATGTTAAATACATGCGCTACAAAATAACCTATTTGCGGCAGGCTGGACTTAAATCTGCGCAGAAACGTTCTGAAGCGCGTGCGCGTCCGAATTCGTCGCCCTTTACCTTAAATGTAAAAATGTGTCATGGGGGGCAACACTAACGAGTATCGAGATAATCCCGTGATAAACGTCTTGAGTAAGTATTAATTCAATAGCTTGAGTTTATAATACTTGAGAGAATGGAAAACGTTATGGCATTTAAAATAAATGAATTGCATGTACATCCGAGAATCGTTAAGGAATAGGTATCACGAATACTTGCCTTTCTGCTGAACAATTAAGTTGTAGGCCAATTGAATATACCATGAGCAAAGGATTGAAGTCTCACACTAAAAAGGACTTAGACGTGGTGTCATAGACCTTTCCGCAACTTTGCCTACGTGCTACCCTACCGTTCTTTGTTTACACTCTCCTACGGATAAGGCGGCCATTTTACGGTATCGTATAAATTTGCTGTAAGCATGCTGAACTCTGTCGACCTCTCGGTACAGCAAATATACCTTTAACACAAAAAATAAACAAGTCAAACTTATAGGCATTCAAAGGTCGTGCCTTATAATAAAAAGCAATCTGTGGCATCTTGCTCACTTTGCCAACATTGGAGTGCAAGGAAATATTTTACTTTTACGCGACCTGCATTCGAATCAGAGCAACTGCATTAGCTGAATGAAATTTAAAGCTTCATACTGGTATATACGATTGTGTGTGAAAACGTTTGTATGTATGTATGTATGTATGTATGTATGTATGTATGTATGTATGTATGTATGTATGAATGCATGCATGCATGCATGCATGCATGCATGTATGTATATATGTATGTATGTACATATGGATGTATGCATGGATGGATGGCTATGTTGGTCAATTTTGCCCTACACTCTTGACCTGTGTTTAATTTGTCTAGAACATTCTCAAGGTCACTGTCCTTTACAACCTCAAAACCTTGTATTAAATTAGTCATGTTTGGAATGTCCTGGAAATTCAATTAGTTGTGTAATAGAGATAATTTTAGAGCAGTAATTAGCATGTCAATGCAAGTTCTATATTGTTCTTATATGCTCTTATATAACCACATGAGTATAAATTGCTGGCTGCACAGCTTGCAGTCAGACATTTTGGATCGTGTGTCTTGCGTGTTAATTCAAGTCTTTGGAAACTTCAGCAGTATTAATTTCAAGACCTTTCAAGACCTTTACTGCCATGCTGGATTTATACCGTGGCTTTGTGCAACTACAAGCCTGCAAGCCAAAGGACAGTTCATTCACCTGGCTGACTGTTACAACTCTGAGAATTGAGATTTGTCGTCAAAGCTGATATAAAAAGCCTGTACACTTTTACAGTGTGTATTCGATCCCTGACTTAGCAATTAGTTTAATTTCTCGCAATAAATTTTGTTTTAAAAGGAACCTTTTGTCCGTTTTTTATCTGCCATGTAACAAAATTGGGGGCTCGTCGAATTTTTAGCCATTTGACAACATTTTGCCAGTCATTTCTAAACTACTGTACATTGTGAACTCAGGGAAATATAATCATGGCGGAATTCAAACCAGATGGATTTAAGGAGGACCTTGATCAGGTCACATTTAGTTCCCTCAAAAAGGACAACCTCATTGCACTGGCTCATTTCCTTAAAGTAGAAGTCAAAAGAATACAGTAATATTGCAAAATAATTTATTTAATTTCTACCTTAAAAGATTATGAGCCCGAGTGCGCCTTTCAATTCACAAAACCAAAAATACAGGCAAATTTGGAACTCAAAAAACTAGAATAGCAAATGAAAGAAAGACAGCAAGAATTACAAATGGAAGAAAGACAGAAAGGGAAATAATTAGAAATGGAAGAAAGACAGAAAGGGAAAGAATTAGAAATGGAAGAAAGACACAGAGAGAAATATAGGCAGGAAAGATTAGAAATGGAATAAAGACAGGGAGAAAAAGAATTGTAAATAGAAGAAAGACAAAGAGACAAAGAGAGAGAGGAAACAGAAAAGGAGAGAGAATAAGAAGGACGTCGACTACAGGTAGAAATCAAACGTTTAGAGCTTGGGCAGTCAGGAAAATTCTTCCCTTCAGACAATTTTGACATCACTTAGCATTTCAGGTTAGTTCCCTTAAAGAAAAGGATTTTGACAAATATTTCCTTCATTTTGAGAAAATTGCTCAGAGTCTGAATTGACCTAGGAGTCCTGGTCTATGCTTTTGCCAAGTGCTTTGATGGGTAAAGCCAGAGAAATTTACATTCAGTTGTCAGTAGTGCAAGCTTCAGATTTTGATTCTCTGAAGGAATGAATTCTCAAGGGCTATGAGTTGGTGCCTGAAGTTTACCGTCAAAAAGCGAAGGATCAAACTAATGTTGAATTTGTTCGAACAAAAGAACAACTGTTTGATCGTTGGTGTTCTTCTGAAAAGGATAGTCAGAGTTACGAAAAATTACGACAACTTGTTTTGATTGAGGAATTTAAAAGGTGTATTCGAATTGACATCAAGAATTTTATCAATGAACAAAAGGCAGGTACATTAGAAGTTGCTGCACGTTTGGCCGAAGATTATTCATTCATCCACAAAACTTCCTTTCTCAGCGAACCATCCCAGTCCTCGTCATACCGAAACAATGCAGGTAAATTTAACTCTCCTTTTCATCCAATATGACATTAATCTGGTCCAATCATAACTTTCATTCAAGGTAATACATTACCTCGAATTTCTCGAAGGAGAGTAGAAAATCAAATGACAACTGTTCGCAGGAATAAAGTAACACTCCCACATCATCAGAACCCAAGTCTCAATCTCAATCTGGCAAACAGTGTGGTACACTTTCTTGTAGTTAGTGTAAGAAAGACGGCTATTCAATGTCAGATTGAAAAGAGAACGTGAAGGACAAAGTGGTCAAAGTGGATCTAAGCCCACTGGCTTTATTTCTTCATCATCTCAATTACAGTTTAGCAATGTGTGCAACACATGTTTTTGAGGTTATACCCCTCTTATCCCCGGATTAATGAGGTCAAGGTCAATTCTCCTCAAGATAGCATTTTTGGTATTTTTGAACCATTTATTAACAATAGTTTTATATCACTTTCTAGTGATTTGTCTTACGCTACCCCTGTCAAAATTTTAAGAGACCAGAGCTTCCCAGTCTGTTTTATTGGCTGATACCCTGCAGTTTTCTGAAAAGTCATTTTCAGGTTCTTACTTAGGGGGTATATTGTAATGACTACATTCCTGTTCATCTCCCCATAGTGTCTATTTGTCTTCGGAGCCTTAGGCCGTTTTTGCCTTTTCAAGGGATTCACCTTCGTCTTCAAAACAACCTTGCCATTGACAAGGCCATTACTAACCAACTTGTGACTGATAAACCAAGGTTAGATCAGGATCTACAGCCAATTGATGAAAAATTCCTGGTTATACCCTTCATGTGCTGTTACTCGAGCCATATCAAAGAAAATTTCTGAGAGTCAAAATATTCTCAAGAAATTATGTCACAGATGTTGAGTTAAATGACTCCTTTCTCTGTCAGGTGTTTGACAAGGATCATTCCATTATCACTTGTTGATTTGAAACTTCCAGTAAAATTTCTGCTGACCAAGGCAAGACATGCTCTGGATCAAATCTCATTGCAGAACAACACAAAAACCCAGATATTTTGTGTTTGTTTCATAGGGCTGATGACGAAGGTAAAACTTTCAGAAAGTCATGTTTCGTATTCTACACAATCTGCAGATCTCCAGATGTCTTGGTTGATGACGATTGGGCTATAAAACATCAAATTGTGGTTCCAAAGCCCTATCGTTCTGAAATATTACGCCTAGCCCATGGAACCTCCTTGAAGTAAGGTTTGCGTTTGCAAGGAGGCTACAATCAATACAAGCACAAAGAGTGTATTTCTCTCAAGGCTGTATTAAATCGATGATAAAAACTATAAGAGTTAGAATACAGCAATAACGGGTGTTTAAATTATCTACAGGTTTGACTACACATTTTATGTGAACGTGAACGCGTAACGTCACGAATTTCTGCGGTGATGTCATTGACTTATGAGTACGTTCTCCACGTACACAGAGACGGCGTCGCGTATTTACGTGGAGACAGCTGCTTTCACGTAATTTGTAAACGTGTAAATTTCTTCTCATCTTTAGGTATTAAAAGATGATATAAACTGTGAATGATTCATGCACGTTGTTTGTTGGATATATGATAGTGACATCCTCAAAGATGTTAATGTATTTTCGTTATTTTTTGCGAAATTTCTTCGTCGATTCGTAGCATACCGTGTAACTATTGAGCTGTATCTGTTGTACGAAAATAGTGAACGCCAACGCCAACGCGTATTCTACGCGTTCACGTTCACGGAAAATAATGTGTAGCCAAACCTGTCTATTGTGGGTCCAAGCCCAAGAGGGCTTAAGTCCCTAAAGAAGAAAGTTCAACCCCAGGAAATACAATAGGGGCCCAAGCCCCTGTTGGTTTGGGGCCCTAAAATCGGATTGGGTTACAATTTTTCATTTTCATCAAACTCATAAGGTGAGTTGTGTTTACGTACAGTTTGACAGTTTGCAAACATTTAATGAAATCAACAAGAGACGCAGCTAGTACTGTTACTGTTAAGTGAAATCACAATATGAAAGAGTAGGTAGTTAAAATCTCGTGGAATGCAAATAAGTCCGCCAGAGTTTTCAAAACCTTTTCCCAAGTAGATAATTTAAACACCCGTTATTGCTGTATTCTAACTCTTATAGTTTTTATCATCGATTTAATACAGCCTTGAGAGAAATACACTCTTTGTGCTTGTATTGATTCTAGCCTCATTGCAAACGCAAACCTTACTTCAAGAGGGTCCGGGTAATACAATGCAATGTGAGGTTCAGATTATATGGCCAACCTTAATTTTTTTCCCGCCGACACTAAATTTCTACGATATTAACGAACACGCGGATGGCATTTGTTGAAAGAAGAAGGGAAAAAATGAACGTACAGGTGAAATTCTGACAATTATACAAATTGCAGAAAACATCAGTTAAATTTTTGTTGTCGCTTTTGTTTGTCTCCACAAAAAAGAACAAGACTGCAAGCTATTTGCAGTAGTGTAATCGAATCCCTTCCGCCAAAGCCATAAAAGGATGAAAAATGAAAACCTCTGTCATGACAAACTGACATTTTTACTGATTACCCTTGGCATGGCCTCACCCTGCATTTTGATAACGGCGACGAAAAAGCAAAAATATTGAAGACTGTAAACATTTCGATAGCAGTAATCCAAATGTGTTTACACATGACTAAGCTAATAAAACCTTGGTGATAAAATCGAAGGGGTCATGTGTAAAATATTAATTTTTGTGTTGTTATGGCGATGGGGTCTAGTTCTATAATCATTCCAAATACAAACAAGACCGATCACCTTTGTGAATTACCGACAGATACCAAAGGGCACTAATATGTTACATAAAAATTGTCTTTTCGGTAGTTGAAAGCATGAGTTGGTAAGTGGAGGAAGACAAGGTGATAACTCATCGACGGAATATTTATGGAGGCAAGATAATGCTATCCGTTAGACAATAATAGTTTGGATGCAAACAAATCAAGATTAACTGTTACAAGAAAATTTAGGAGACTATGTATAAAACATGAGAGAGAAAAGAGAATAGAAAAAGCCAGAGTCGTCGTCAACACAGATAATATTCGTGCGAGAGTCTGTGAAGGGTGTCAGCTTTATTCTATTCACTGCTCCTGTTCCTTTATTTATGTTCCTATCGCTAAACCATTACTAAGACTAAACATTCGGGGAGATGCCACCTTTACCGGCTAAATGTGGAAACGCATCGGCTTACTCACATCAAGAGAATATCAAATACACCAATGAAAGTCAATATGATAGACAGTTTTATCTTGATGCTGAAAAATGATTGTTAAAGAAACTTCCTGCGTTTTTATAATTCTGTTTCCCTTGTATATTTACAATTTCTTTACTGAAAATCTTGCCACCCAATGCAAAACGTAGACTGCGGCAACACAAAAGAACAGCTCTTAGTGGTATGGATGATGTATAGCAAGGCGGGAAGTAATTTGCGTTCACAAAAAAGTGTAGGCAAAGCGGATAATTGTAACGAAGTACTAGTAAACATTCAAACACATACAAAATATACTGCAATAGGTAGCAACCTCGAAGACTATTACAAATATAGACATTACCATATAACCATTTTATGCTAATACGCCGAATACGGAATCGATGAAAGTCCTGCGCGTGTCAGGGAGGTAGGACGAACAGTGAGATCGCTGTCCAAGTAGTTCTTGTTTTCACGACCAAGTGTTTTCATATAATTGAAAAAAAAAATTGTTTATACATTTTGAAACTCTGTTTGACAGCATCAATCAGTAATCTTCCTCATGCAGTTGAACACGATTTTGAGATTCCAAAGCACTCGTATCCAACACGTTTAACACAAGGTGAACATTTCCGTATTCCAGGCTCAAATTTGACAATTTCACATCATAACACTTGCTATGCAGCTGTGAAACATCGGAATTCCCTGCCTGACTATCTCAAACAATTGTCAAGTAGACAAGTTTTCAAGACCGCATTGACACATAACTTACTGAATCTTTATTAAAACTGTGTTTGTTTCTATCCTCCATCACACTTAAGCTTGTACTGAATAATTATTAGTATACTCAGGGGCAATGAACTCGACTAGTCCTTTAAGACTATTTTATGGTCCCCACCAGATTATACAATACTGCAATGTTCTTTCTTGTCTTTCACTTTGTACAACTTCAGTACGACACTTCATTTTCACTATTGTGCATACTGTGAAGAATCTTAGGAAAAAGCATTCGTTCATTCAATCAAAAAATGACAGGAATCATAGAGTTTAGACACGGTGTGCCTGTGACTAAACAATACACTGCCATGACAAATTCAAATTCCAAAACAAATACTCCACACATGGTTCACTGTATGCTCTCATGAAATATATAATGTTAGGAACGCGGAAATAAGCCAAAATATTTCAAGATTGTCAACAAGAAGTCAGACAGCTGTAATCTCTTAAACCTTTAGCAAATATTTACTTATGGTAAAGCATTATAGCCGGCCTGTAAAAGCAAAGAAAGGCCCCTTTCATATTATTTCTATGGGTACAGCAACTGAGTCTCTGAATTTTTATTCTCCTGGCTGCCAGATGTTCTAATAACACACATTGCAGACCATAGATAATTGCAAGACTTGTCAGAAGAGTGACTCTCGGGAAACTCAGGCACGTTCTCTCAGATAACGGCTTGCAGCCCACGTGAAAGCATTGAATCCATGTAATGAGGTCAAAAGCGTCTGTTGACAGGCTACTTATGTACCTCTATAAAGTGTTGTTGTGTTTACTGTTTGTTGCGACGAAATGTAAATATGTTTCCAATGATTTGTCAAAGGTTACCTGACCATGTGAGTAAAGTAAAAGATACTTGCTGAGAACGGAAGCAGGAAGGGTAGCAAAGAAAGGTGACGGGACTTCTGCTATTTGTGCTTTATCGGGAAAACCTAACGAAACGAGGGATAATGACGAATTGGATTTATGACAGACGAGTACAGTTTTTCATTTATTTTATTCAGCTGAACAAGTCATGTCACATCTAGATATTCGGCTCGAAGTTTTACGGCTCCGCGAAAAACACTCGTACACGATGACGTCAAACAGAGAAAAATACCATGGGATTATATATTTATCACATGAACAGTCTTCTTAATTTTCTTTTGACGTGAATGGATCAAAATTATCATAACAAATTGCATGAATTTCGTCGCGATTTGTGTTTTAATAACGCGGATTACTTTCATTTAAAGAGTAAAGCGGCCCAGGAGACACTTTCATTCATAAATCCCATCAAGCTGAAATCTGCTACATCAAATGGTATCTCCACCAACGAGACATACGGATTCTGTCACGTGAACCTGTCAATCATTGTCTCGCGCTGTACCGATGCCAAGGCAAGTCGGCCATCGGTACGATACGGTGGACATACTTTCATCGTGCTAGCGACGGATAGCCATAGTATTCAGAGTTTATTCAGAATGTTTACAAGTAGATTTATGAAGTAAATGCAACGACACGATTGAAACAATAATTCTCATTCTCAGAGATTCCGTGGCTTTCCAAAATATCACAGAAGTTTACGACCGTGGCGAGCGCGAAAGATTCCGTTCGATGACACACAGAGTGTACTTCATTGCATGTTTATGTCCACAAAGCTGCCGTCACCGGTCTCTGCCATGCCGGTGTATCCCGATCTCGGTCGTCAATGTTTTCGTCTTAAGGACTTTGATGTTTGCAGTGACATATATCTCACCCGTAATTACATCCTAATTTTACTTGACGAACACTCTGTTTTGAGTGTTGTCTGAGTCAACTTTTAAAGTACATCGGATTCCAAAGCGCTGCAATGCATATACACAGCTCAACAGCTGATGTCTTCGCTAGCGCTACAGCTACAGGTTTGATTCCGGGCAAGAATTTACGGAATTTTTTGTATGATGAAGGAAATTTATCGTTGTTAGTCGAATGACTTTATGCTTGTGCCTGTATGTCGCTTTCCCGAAGATTATACTGTACTCATTTATTCAGTTGAACTTCCGTTGAGGTGAAGATTTTAGGTTTATCGCCAACCGGGATCGCCAGCCTTACGAGACGACTCCCCGGGCGACTCGACTGGATCGGCGGTATCCCCCCCCCCACCACCAATTCGATTCTCGGGAACAGCTATAGTTTTAGCGACTTAAATTTCTCTGGACATGCCTTCTATGTTTCAATGTGTGGATCTATCGGGTCACCTTTTTTGAAAAAGTGTCATGAGAGCACAGCATCGATCACCACAAATCGGTCTATGTTCACGTCGCGACCCGCATGTATGAACGGTACCATGCAAGAAAAAAGTTCCAGTTGATGACGTACAACAGGGGTAATTCGGATTTCTTATCCGTCCTGTTCTACGTCACACAGGTGGGAATTCGGGCCAGTTCATGTGATAACTTTGTCATATTTCTATAATTTTCTCATTTGCTGTAAATTTACCTTCTTAAAAATCGTATTGGCGTGAGATTGTGTCCCGCATATCTTTCAAAATTGGCGCGAAGATGCATTTTTCACAATTCTTTGTTCTAATTAAATGGCGCCGCCGTTCAGGAACCCGTATAGTATGAATTAATTTCTTATGATTATTCATAGATTCCCTTGTGTACAAAGTTGGACAATAGAAAGACGCTGGTAGGGTGCTTTTCATACTTTCACGGCTTGGATCTTAAACAATATTGTTATGTGGGCAAACTGATAACTTGTACATTGTTTCTTTTCAAAAGTCGGTAGAACTCAAAGTTATATTTATTGTACTTTCTAAGACGATTGAGCCGACAAAGAACTGCAAATGTATAAATTGAGGTTGCTCTCGTGATTAAGAGGTATTCACTGGAGTTTCTGTTTTACACTGAGCCCCATCTCTCACGGAGGCCTAGGGTCGGCCCGAGATAGGCCGTTCCCGCAGGGCACCACAGTCAATAAACCTGGTCAAGTTCCACATCGTACACCTGTTGTCGCCGTATTACTACGTAGCTGCACCCCTGCCGTTATTTTATATTATGACATGGTGGAGCCCTTATTTAATAATTATTACAACTTAACAAATCATAAGGAAACATATATTCTTGATATTTTTATTGATCTCCTTGCGAACAGAAATATAACAAAGGTGAAAGGTAGATGTACGGGATCCAGTAGAGTCATAAGTTTCAAAAATAATGCCAGTACAAATATAATTTATTGATAACCGTTTCAATATTCGTCTGAACATGGTCTCTTCTACAGTGCAAACTCCAACGACAAAATGAAAGAAAGATAGTCGATAGACTTCACTATATGCTGCAATTATTTTCAAAATGCTTTCCTTCAAATTGATGTACGGTCACATAGCACGGGCGTCTTCATTTTTTGCACGTTATGTCAAATACCGATCATGTAATAAAGTAAAGAATCATCCATTATAGAATGAAATTTAACAAGGATATTTTATTAGACAAGTTGATAACATTAAAAATATGTGTTGAGACGTCAAATCTTACTTTGTCAGGATTTCTGCAATATTACGTATATGAATTAGAAAATTGCACAAAAATCCAAACTTTGATGCAATAAATTATTGAAGATGGCTTGACCGCTTTCCTGGGAACTGTAACATTTTTCATTATAATTAAAAGCTAATGAGTGTTTCGAAGCCGATACTAGGAATCGATTACTTATCTCATGTATCTGTTTTTCTATCACCACGAACTCGTAATTATGCTGCTATTTACTGATGCGAATTTTAGTCATGAAATTCGATAAGTGGTGTGCAGATTTAGCTATGCTCTCTCAAGTAACAAAAAAGTATTTTAGACGTTAAGAATGATAGTTTTATCGGTGCATTTGCATGTATCTTCCCGACCTTAAAGATATGATTTATCATGAGAAAAATATCCATAATGTCCCATTAAAGATGTGGGAATTACATCATCAGTACCAAATAATTAAATTCACTGGAAATTTCATAGCAGCATATACTGTAACTTACAAACGGAAATCTATACCACTGATATTTATCATAATTATAATATCAATATATCCAGTTTTTTGACTTTTTATTGACTTTTTTGTTAAATCAGCTAATATATGATAAAAATCTATGATTTGGTAGACTACACTTAAACTCAGGCAGAGAGGGCGCTGATCAGTCAATCTAATGTCGCGTTGAAATGCACACAAATATTTATCGATGAGATAGAGGTCTAGCCTTTAACCCGTTGAGTATTTGTGTAAACGCCAATGAGAAATGTGATATTTGACACCGATAAGACAGCATTTTAGTGTTGTTTTTAGTCTGTTCAAAATCACTAACATTAAAGTTGATATCCGTTTGATAGTCTAAATATCAAAATGCAAATTACGTAAAATGTCACAGTCACTGTGGCACGGTAAAGGTAGCCTGACCTACTTCGTCGCTGACCATTGTATACATATGTTATTTTCTGTTGTTCAGTAACGCTGTTGAGTGTTTTGAGCCGATTACTTGGTAACGACTCGTTCACCTGTTTTGTTTGTGTGATGAGCAAAAATGCCATGTAATTGTAAAAATGCTTCGTTAAATAGCTGGAACAATTACGGTTAATCATAAAAACGATCGGCGGACGCCAAGAGTGAGTCATACTTTTTAAGTATCAATATGTTGTTGTTATTCTTATCTTATATGTTCATGTCGATAGTTTTGCATGTTTACTTGCACGTACCTATCCCTCATTAATACGTTACTTATTATGAGGAAAACTGCCATGCTGTCCCATCTCCTATTAAAATAGGAAGTATATTATACCACCACTGATTAGTTCACTAATGCAAACCTCAATACAAATTTTATTGTTACAAGCTGAAATACATAGCTCGGACACTTTTTTCACGCTTTTGTGTATTTTTATGCATTTTTCCCGAAATATTCTGATCAATTAGTATAACACTTCAGTCCCTTGAATTTTGCTGATACAATCGAAATCCGGCAAACACTATGCTTACACCGAACTATGGTAAAGAGGGCGCTACTCACAATTATCTTGATTTAACTTCAGGATTAACTTCCCTGCGAATGCTGATCGATAGCTTATCTTATATTGATGCAGACCTTACTTAGGGTGGAAATAACAAGTACAGTAATCAATTCTAAAAAAAACATTAAATAATTAAAGGTAGCCTGACCTACGTCATCGCTGGCCATTGTATACATATGTTATTTTCTGTTGTTTAGTAACGCTGTTGAGTGTTTCGAGCCGAGTACTTGGTAACGACTCGTTCACCTCTTGATTTGTTTGTTTATTTGTTTGTTGTCTGTTTAATTAGCATGGAATTGCAACGATGTTTTGTTTCATTACTGGAGCGACTGTTAATCATGAAAACCATTCGGTGAACGCCCAGAGTGACTCATGCTCTATCAAGTATTAATTTGTTGTTGCTTTTCACAGGTGTTCATATCAATAGGTTACGTGTGTATTTGCACGTATCTAGCCTGCATTAATACGTTATTTATTATGATTAAAAGGGCAATGCTGCACCGTCTCCTATTCTTACAAATACAGGAAGTATTACATCACTACTGCATACGTCACTGCATACTCACTGTTTGCAAATTTTATTTTTACAAGCTGAAATATATACCTGGGATATTTCAAATATTTAAAATATATGTTCTAGTGCGAAAATATATCTTTATTCATAAAATACCTGGATTTATGTTCCTTTACATCGTGCCGTGGAGGTATTGTCTGAGACACGTAGCGTCCAGTGCAATACTGAAGCGTAAGATGTACGAGGGCATAAGTCCCGGTGTTTTGTGAATTACATTGTTATGCACCTATTTAGCTAAATTTTTCAAGGTAAAAGGCAAAATTAAAGCTGTTTTGAAATGCCCGTCGCGCACTCACTTGGCGATCGCAAGCAGACTGCAATACTGAGAACGCGTTTATTGCGTGCGCTTTGCGCAAACAACGAAATTTGAACCCACTCAGCGTAATGCATTTGGCAGAAATTGTCGGTCAGCAGCATTATTTCACTAAAATTCACTGGTTTTGAATTGACCACAATTAACTTTGTAAAGTACTGAATGTTTAGAAGCATATTTTTCGTTACAAATTTAAAATAAGCTCTCCTTTTCCCCCTGCGTCACGTAAAGCTGTTTGAGGTCAAAGATCAAATAAAGTCCGATAACACCTAACGCTATTGTACTCCGCGTCCTCTGATACACAAACTTGCTGTACGACGAAAGTACATAGGTTACAGACGCAGCGCTAGCCGTATAATAATAGGCCAATAAGTTGCATAAATTCAATCGCTCGACGTTATGATGTAAAATCAAAATCTGACACAGACAACGCTACTACTGAACTTTGGTATAGAGGGCGCTGATCACAATTATGGTGAGTTCACCTCAGGTTTAACTTTCTCGTGAATGTTGATCGATAGCTAATCTAACCTTTAGCATGAATACATTTAGTAACGAAGCGAAAAAAGTAATAGCATGAAAGTTTAGGAAAATGTGAAAATTTATCAAGCATCACTTCCAACTACTGTTAGTTAGCTTGATTCCTCAATGTCTATAAGGAAGTACATACTTTTGAAACTTTAAATAACAAAATGTAAGAACGGGAGAAAAGGGTGCGTGAAGAACAGCCAGGTGCCAAAAAGTGTTGCTAATCGCACCCCGTAACCGTGTACGTCGACAGGGATTAGTTTCTCTTGAACCATTTCATATATTCACCATTGCCACGCTGAAGAGAGTGGCGCCTGCCACGTCATTAAATGGTGATAAAAGCAACAAGTAATTTCATTTTCCATTTTAATCATATCACCGAAAGAAGTAAACGCTCGTCGTGGAGAAGATAAATATGACAATAAATGACTGCTCGTCACTTACAACGATTTTAATAAAGACAGGTGAGCGTAACTGCTGTCACTAGCGCTGTTGTTTAACATATCCAGACTTAAAAACGTCTCTTTAGCAAAATGTGATTTCTACATTCCAACTTTTCCCCACACAGAAACCCTGCTTTGGATGATAACACGTACGTAATACTATTGTTCTCGATGTTTACCTACAAATGCTAGATCAGCCAAATGTTTTGACACCTTTCAAGAAGCGTGTATGTGATTGGATAAAATGACAATACTGAATATTTGTAATTACCCCTAGGACTATGTACTGGTCAGACATCACGTTGTTACAAATGCTATACGCACCAGTCATGTATATTTGCGGCTAGTTATTTCACAAGATGTGTCTACCACGTGTTCGGCTAATTTCAAATCTCCTGAGGTGATACAATTTGGCTTAGTTTTTTGACAATTTTTGTTTTCTCAATACAGTAAACAAAAGGATGGCAGCCATTTTGAAACTTCAAATATCGTTAAGTTCGAGGTAATTCGTTTCTATGGTAAACACAATTTGCACGCGGTGACCTATGATTCTGTTCTTGATTTCAAAAGAGAACGGTTTAACGTTTCCTCGAAAGTCTTGAACTTTCGCTCAAGCATTCCGCATTGTGAAAACTACCTTTAAAGGAACAATTTCAATTTTTTATCGACGAGTAAGTCCAGCTCTACATTTAGGTGTGGACAGTTGTGACGTCTATAGGGAAACACATTGCAGAGCCAGGTGCAGCCAACGGAGCTATTCATCGAAAAAGCTGTTCCAGGGGCAATTTTTGAGAGCAGGGTAAATTTTAATTTTTGCTCGGGCAGGGGACACGTTTTTAAGTGGCAGGGTAGCAAATTTTAGTGTTTGTTTTGTAGGGCAGGGTAGATATCGGTTGATTGTCTTGGCACAGGGCTTGGCGAAAAACAAGGAGAAGGAAAGCTACCTTTAAAACAGGGACAGGGGAAGTTGAGCCATGGTATTTCCGGGGATTGGGACACAGGGCAAGTACTTATAATTTTTCATGTCTGCAGGGGGAAAGGAATGATAAAATTTTGAGGGGAATTTTTCCAGGGCAGGGGAAATCAGCAAGTTTTTTTTTCGCCTCAGAGCAGGGGAGCTTCAAAAATTAATAGTAGCGAGGGGAAACAGGCAAAAATAAACGGGGAGTGGGTAAAAATGAAGTTTGAGTGCGGGAGGGTAGATCAAAAATTTTTAGTCGGAGGGCAAATTATGAACAGCTAATTAATTACCCTCTTGACTTAAAATTAGTCAGTTCACATCGCTTATCGTGCATATTATATCTTACCATAGTTAGGACCCCTTTAAAAGTGAAGTGTTCGTTCGCTGCACCTGCAGAGAGCTATATATCTTCGCTAATTAGTAATTGCTATAACGTTATCACCTGTTCTCTTCTCGACACAAATGCTCATCACAAAACAAGTGCCCAGCGATAATCTTTTCGCGTTCCATTCATGTCACTCATATGATCGCGAATTGTTTGTATGTTTATCTGTACACACACCTGCTTTGACAGTGTTAACCTTCAAGTACTGTGCCTCCTCCATGTAAACAGCAACTATGGCACGCGGAAATGAGTAAGGAAAAAAATACACATCGCGTGATAGTAAGTTGATTAGCGACATTCAAACAATCAACCGTGTCCTACTTCCGTATACGTAGACCAAGCTCTAAGGGGTTAACTGAGATTTTGACGGTGCGTTAAGAAGAGCAATATCCAGTGACAACGTATTAAACATATTCGGAGTCAACAACAAAAAACATTAAATACATGAAACTAATACTTGGCAGAAGGATCGGAAATTAAAGACAATGCGTTTGTTTTCGCACAGTGAGCGTTCATAGTATCATCGTGACGTCAGGTTTGATATCATATCCCGAAAAGAAAAACATACCGCCAAGAGCAAGGTACCAAAAGATCGATTTCTATTTTGGGATACATCCGCTAAACATTTCATCTACTTTTTCGTGTAAAACCTAGAATGCACATTCTAAGTTTATCAACGGATACATTCATATGCAGTCTACGAGATATTTTCATAAAGAAAGAAGAGTACACTCTTGAAAATGAAACGTTGCATATTCGAATTCTCTCGATCTAACTGTGGGGGCGCTGTTCATACAGTCGCTTACATAAAATTTATAAATTTATTTAATAAATATTGAACATAGTTTGGCTTTCTTGAAGTGACTGAGTACAGTAACAAACCACACAAGTACTGCTATCTGTGTTTCACTTTCACTCATTCATACTTATCATTGTCTCTTATGTCCCGTGGTGTTTTCTCTCAAATAATTTCTTTTCTTTGGTCTCTTTGATATACTTGTTACACTTCTCCGTTGTTATCGACAATGATCCCTTCATGTCAACTTCAAACTTAATGCATTATCTACATCGTTTTGGGGATTACATCACACTATAAATACCAATCCATCAACTTTTTTCGTGGAAGCAAACGTGGTCATTTAAAGATGCAACTCTCTAGTTTTTCCTTAGATATATTGAAATTCGAGGGGTCTATACGATAATTTCATAAAGAAAAGAAGAGTACACTCGTAAAAGTAAAACATTGCATATTTATTCTCTCTAAGGTCAAGGGGCGCTGTTTATAAATTCGCTTACATCAAATTCATTAATTTTGTCGGTCATTTTTAACTTGAAAGTGACTAAAGAACAAAACGTGTTGCCATGAACCTGTCGCTATTACTGATTCATTCTGCATTTATACATTTATACTTGATAAATCATGTTAATCTTTAGAACTTGATCGATCTATAGTGCCTAACTTGCAACATGCAACCCTTGAATTGAATAAGTTCTCTCTCTCTCTCTCTCTCTCTCTCTCTCTCTCTCTCTCTCTCTCTCTCATCAATCATAAGTTTCTTTCAAAATACAACGATTCAGTGTTTGGTGTCTGCAATACCCTACTAGTGTATTATTATACCACACGGAAGGAACTGACGATTTTTCTTGAAGTCCTGGTGCATAGCATGTGTAATGTCTTCTTCGTATTTTCAGAACGTACCAGATATTGTCTATGAATGAAACTCTGAGACCTTTGACATTGTGTGTAGCTAGGTTAAAATAAACGATTTATCATTAAACCTAATCTGGCATGTTCGCGAAATGAAACCTAGAAGCGTTTAGTCTCTGCAGGTTTTACTTCGTCTTTCTCAATGGTAACGTTCTCCTAATATGTAGTTCAAAGCGGCATGTATACATTTCATTGAAATGTTTTGGTTTCTAAGTGTTCACCTACTTCAAAATCAGCTCAACGAAATATGCATGAGTTTTGTAAACAACACCAATGAAAATAGTAGACATGACACAAAACACATCCGCATTTTCACACGAGATATTTTAACTGATAAGTCATAACACACCTTGATACTGTACCCTAGCTCTGCGGCGGCAATGTAATGACTAGTGTTTTTAAAAGAAACGATATTCCATGTTTTTGTGATTAGGCTAAATGGCAGATGGCTTTTACAGGAAAATTGGTATTCTTCACTGCCTACAAACATCACTCAAAAAGGCAATTGCCACCGCCATCAACACCGAAAAAAATGTCATCGAAAAGACCTGTGCTTTCCTTTTGAAATTTACATCAACTGTCTGATACATTTTCAAAGGTCATGATGTCACACACACTGGCAGCTAAAGCTGAGTAAGTTGTAAATGGTACATTGTTTGTGCTGTCTCCGTACACATACGTATTAAGGCGTTAACTTGACCGTCCGAGAAAAAACAATTCCAACGCAGAAATGACAGGAAGAAGTATGTACCACCTAGAAGAGAGAGTCGATAAAACCAACATCTCTGCGTGGCACTTTCTCATGTACTATTGCATCCTTTTGAACGAAATGAGCTCCCTGATTTCCCAATGTGCGGTGTTGGGAAACAAAGGTGCCGTACTAAAAGACATTCATTCAAATAATTTGTTACCGAACCTTTACTCAAGTATTTAAATTCAATCGCAAAAAAACCTCGAGATCTCTACGTGTCACAGAATGGAGTTACATCCTTTGAAAAAGACTACATAACATGAGAGTCATTTTTCAGGAATTTATTGATGTCGAATTATTTCACGAAATTTCTAAAGAGTAAATCTAATTTGTAAAATCAGTAATTTACAATTCAAAAGTCTAGAAGTTCATATGTAGGTGCGAATTATGTTCAATTTCTATCACAAACCGTCATTAAAGGGATATAGTCGTCGGAACTGTGCCTGTGCGAGTTTCTTGTTTACAAACAATGTATTTCATGCATGATATCAAGATGCACCTCATCATCATAGCTGCAACATTTAAATTATACGACGATATATCACGACAGACATGTTTTAACTGTCATCAATCACCATTGTGCCTTGGATACATTGTTGCCATGGGTCGTATGGGTCCCATACGACCTTTGAGCTTAGTTCCGACGACTATGTCCCTTTAAATGTAAAAGTGTAAAATGTGTCTTAAAGTCAGATCATGTTACATTTTACAGAAATTCACTCAACTGGCCAACTATCCAGGAAAGGCACGACCCACACTTAAAAAATCTAGTTCAAACAACATCAACAACAAAGTTCCTGTCTAATTGTCTGACCTTCTCACAAAAAATTAAACAATTCATCAATATAACACTAGAAGTAAATATCATGTTTCTAAAGCCCACAGTCGCTCATTCAAATATCGTTCATCCACCATTGCCAATACTATAATTTAAACTACTTTACTGTGCCTGTTTATTCTTTTCTGAGCCATTCTTGACCGATCAGCATGTCAACTTCCTGCTTGTTTCAATTGAATATATGGTGCTCACAAACTTTTCATGTTTATCCTTTTGATGTGTAGTTTTATAATTTTTAACTACTGGTCTTTTATTGCGTTATTTATTTTTTATTCTGTATATTTGCATGTATTTTATTCAATGCATTAAAATCCATTTATGGATGCACTGACTTGGAGTAATAATAAATTACAAATTACAAAATGACCATCAACGTATTGTAAGTGCATTTTTTTGTAAAACGCATCGCGCTAACAAATGCAGTTGTTTGTAAAGAAAGATATTGTTCCAATTAACAACTTTTCAATGTAAAAACTCAATCGCTTATATTATCATTGTCAAAGTAAAATGTTTAATGTAATGTGTGGAAAATCTAAGTCAGTTGTTTGTTTCAATATTACATTATTTCGAAAACTAATTACTGGTGTGTATTATTAGGGGCATAATATTCACTGCATTCTTCAAGTTTAAAGTTGTCAATCGCGTCATATGTTAAGCAGAATGCTATACAGCGCTAGAATGACTGAGATGTTTAAAATAATCAATTTAGCAGATTTGCAATTACATAACGTTTCTATCTCTCTCGAAAAAATGGCTCAATTATACAAGCTAAATTATTATACTTGTTACCAAGTCCTTCTGTTGTGTGAACAAACAAAGACAAGCTAAAAATCAGACTGTCTCAATTTATGAATAGGCTCTCTACACTGATGTTTAGAGAGAAAGAGTGAGGAAAAGACATATAGACATACAGGCAGGCAGAGAGGGAGAAAGATAAAGGCAGACAGAGACATAAATAATTGTTAAGTGAAAGTCAAAATCACATATTTTCTCTATCACATGTTTATATTTAGATATGTATTTAGTCACCGCAAAAGAACGTAATCAAAAGCTACGATGTCTTAAAGTGCAAACGCATACGAACACCACAGACAATCAATATAATGATATTTTGTGATAGAGTCACTTTGTAATAGAGTCACTATAAGGACAATTTGATAATGGAATGCAAGACTCTTTTAAACATGTTTAATTCCACAACAACGTCTCACGGACTTAAATGAATAATTTGTCCCTCTATTCTACATATGATAGCAAATGAAAGAAAATAAAATAATGCCGACAGCAGCAATAGTTTTCACTGCATTTATTGATATTTACCTGAGGTTGAATCGCTGAGTAACATTTCGAAGTATTTTACCATGTCGTCGAATGTTGGTCGATTTGAAGGGTCCCTTTGCCAACACATTTCCATGATTGAATATCTGTCGATAAATTATAATAATAACAGACAGAGGTAAAGTATTAATCAATAATTATTAAATATTGCGATTTGACCGGGTGTCATTGGTAATATCAATCAATTACGTGTGTCGGCATTTGGTTTTTTGCAATGAGATTGCCCTGCACGTCTTTTAATTATCTGTGTTCCCTAAGAGGTATGGTGTGTTTTAGCATTCAACGATATGTCACTGTAATACAAGGAAAATATTAAAAACAGATCAGTGTTCTTGCATGAAGATCAAACACATCCTAAAAATGAATACATATTATATTTATAATACATACACATCATTGGAGCACTTCTCTGGTATAGGCAGTCTGTGTCCCGCTCTCAATTTGGACAAAACGTCTGTAATGTTCATGCTTCGATAAGGGGTGACACCTAGAATAATAATAATAGTTAAATTAGTTCAGCGATATTTCATATTCCAGATATTTGAAGATCGGTAAAATTGTTAGAAAGAGATAAATATAATGATAAATTATTTTACAGATTTGTATCGATAGCTAGATAGCTAGACAGCTAGATAGATAGACAGACAGACAGATAGATAGATAGATAGACAGATAGATAGATAGATAGATAGATAGATAGATAGATAGATAGATAGATAGATAGATAGATAGATAGATAGATAGATAGATAGAAAGATAGATAGACAGATCAATAGATTGATAGACAGATAGATAGATAGACAGACAGACAGACAGACAGATAGACAGACAGACAGACAGACAGACAAACACAGAGAGAGAGAGAGAGAAATTCGTACCAAAGCTGAATATTTCCCAGAGCAATACTCCGTAAGACCACACATCTGTCTCCGATGAGTAAACACAGTTTTCGATTGATTCCAAGGCCATCCATCGAATTGGTAAACGGCGCTGTAGGAAACAGATATTGTCAATTGTTTGTATATTCATGATAGATCACTAGTTCAATACGAAAAATTGAGCTTCTGCAAATTTCTAACAGTATTTATTAAGTGTTTTTACCGATACACTACCTTGACTATCTTCTCATAAGTGACTTGATCCATGACGGCAGTCGAGTATCCAAGTTCTGATATTTTGCAAGTCCGTTGTCCATCAAGCATTACGACTCGAGCAGCTAGATGTCTGTGGACGCACTTTGGATATCAATAAAACAGATATGAATGTAAGCGATAATACAAATCCAAAGAGAGGACCTGAGAATTCATGTTGCAATTTTTTGTTTTTCCCTCGTCGATAGTCGTTAAAAAACTATTCTACCTGTATTTCTTCCAAAAACTTCATTCCATTTGCGCAGTCCAGGGAGAATAGCAAAAGCGCCTTCATTTCTGTTTCTTCTTTGTTCAGGTTTTGGAGATAAGTCTTCAAATTTCCATGATAACAGGGTTCTAGAACCAAACGCAGTGGATCTGAAAAAAATAATATTACAACTGTCCATTGTTAATACGTTGATTTATAGAGGTGTCGTCTTGATGTTCTCCGTCACCTCAATATAAATCCATAACACCTCTGTAGACATATGTTAAACATAACTATTTTTGCCCTTGTTGTCTGTCTTACAACTGTCAGCGTACTTTTCAAGCAGACACACTATTTCAAATATTAAGTTTCAAATATGACCTTTGATTTCAATTTTTTTTAATTCTCATTAAAATAGATCAAAATGGAGAATAGCAATTTCGATAACTGCAATTGTGGATCAAATGAACAGTGTTTGTTGCCACGGAAACTGTTTACGAATGGGTTACAAAATATGTCAAACACGCTAATTTACCGAACGTTGTGAATTCGTGAAGGCATGAAAGGGTGTTTGGATTTCTCGGCAGAGTTCTCATGAATTCCACTTCTTTCCAAAGGGCTTGCTTTCCTTCCATGTCTATAGTATAAGTTGAAAATAAAAACAGATGAAAGGACATAATCGAACGTGTACCCGGAAATCGTCAATGTTACAGAACGCATGAATATTAGTTATGCTTCTGAGAATATTATGATATTTTATATGCAAAATATCGTTATTACATGCCACGTATATCGACGTCGCCCGTTCCACAGGATTCAAATGTAACATGTTGATGACGCAGCGGGCCTCAAACTCATCATTTGACTGAAAATGAACAACTTCGGGACTTAAAAATTATATAATTACATGTTTTACAAGGAAATACTGTTTTTACAATATTATGCAAAAATATTGATAATCGCATAATAGTGACTTCAATATATCAATGTCCCATCTGATGATGAAAATCGTTGTCTTTTTCAACAAAGATTTTGTTAACAGGGACACAAATCATAAGATTGTCATTTTTATATTAAACAAAAAAATTGGAATGAAATTTATATAAAAGAGGCATGTAATAAGAATATTAATTATTCCCCAAACATGGGACTATGTACCCTCGAGGCAGGACACCATTTGCCCTCCATACGTCGGGCAAACGGTCACCTCCTCTCGGGCCCATAGTCCAATGTTTAGCTTTTATAAAATATAGGGAATTACCATCTGAATTCTTAAGGATTTTCACAGTGACTGCCAAGGCCCTCTGCAACGACAGCGGGAGCTCTGCTGTCACGAGTTTCGTAAATATTCCATCCATGATTGTTTCGCCTAATTTCAGGTTATTTGAGAGATGTGGTATTTGCCCATCATCCGCAGAAGGCTGTTGGGATGAAACATAGATTAACAACAAGATGTTGAATTCATTAAGAACGATTTTCTAACAAGGAAGTGGTTGCATTCATAGTTGTAAAATTCGCAATTTCTATTCTGAATGTAGTAAACGATCAAAACTACATACTACGCTTTAATTTTGGTGTTAAATATCGTAAGGATAAGAAGAGTCATTTATCCGATCGACTTACGGTAAAGGTGATCAAGTTTAAGCATGTTCGTAAAGTTATCTTTTGACTCTAGACTGCACATTGTTTATTATTTTACACACCATCGTATACATCATTATCGTTGATGATTATTTTGCATGTTTAGTGATCGTTATGAATTTTCATCGATTGTAAATTGGGTATGAATGAATTAATGAATGGATGCATGCATGCATGAATGAATGAATGAATGAATGAATGAATGAATGAATGAATGAATGAATGAATGAATGAATGAATGAATGAATGAATGAATGAATGAATATCACTGTGATAGGAACCGTACGCGTTAGACCTCGATAAAAATAAAACGACGAAGAAATAATTAGTAGATACAATATTTCTGTCACCTTGTACACCATTGTATTGTCTTCATCACATACTTCTGTAAATAATAAAGAAGAAAAAATGAGTTATAAATTCTTGAAATGAAATATGTCTTTGGGGGCAACCTTAAGCCTCAATATTGTCATGTGCAAAGAAAGTCAGGCTTTAAAATGTTTTTGAAGATATTTTTACATACCTGGATTTCTGTTTCTGAAAACTAGTCCCATGTATTCTGTTTCTGTTTGGTGGATATCAGCATATGCACCTCTGCCAAGAGATTACACATTTATAAAATTTACACTATATGTGTTATAGCTGTCTTGTATTGTCTCCTTGTCATTGACTGCGAACTTTTTTAATATCACAAATATTGGTTTATCAAGTATTTGCCGCACGAAGTTTCAGCAGGTTTTCGATTGGATTCGAACTCG
>LD342907.1:206607-218346 GCA_001465055.1 Ptychodera flava | reverse complement strand
GAAGCATTCGCACCCATATACTCACTATCACACATTGCACACAAGCACATTGCAAACAGAATGAAAAACACAGTTATTTTGCGGATCCGGGTATTCAAGTTGTCGCCACACGATATTTATAAACATGCCGGAATATCAATAGTCTGGCCTTGCGAAGATTCTACATCAATAGCATTCTGATTTTTTTAATCTTTGCGTAGACTATAAAAACATAAGGCATCACGCAAAATAAGAAATATTTATACTTAACTCATTATCAACGTCATTATCTGAGAAGGAAAGTACAAGATAGAACAGATATCAGTATAAAAACACACAGGATGGAAGGATATGGATAAATTTGTCTTTCCAATAGAGTGAGATGGAAAAACAATGAACACTGTGCCATGAAATAACTATCATATTTGAAAAAAGTAATTTCCGCGCTTTTATGTCAACTATGGACACAAATATGCATATTCTGTTCTTGTTACACGGTTTTATCTGCAACAATAAGTCGATCCTTGCGAATAGAACTAATTCTTACCCAACTTATCCTTTGGTAATTCTAAATCCATGTAGTCGTGCCGCTCGCTATCAGTACGGTTAGCGTAAATCTGTCTGAAAGGGGTGAATGAAGATAAGTTACGTTCGACTTGCAAGATTGCTTGCTGCGTTACTAATATCAATCAAATGCTCACTAAGCCAAACACAAGTTAAAATAGCAATGAGACATTAATACATTACCCCCGACTTTCTTCTTTTCCTACAGGGAAGAACGGAAACCATGGCTATGTTAACCAATGTACACTAGTGAGGTATAGGCGAATCGACGTAAACTTTTGATGAGCGATTCACATAAGCATTCTGTTAAGATAACCGGGACAATAGATGGCCGATAGCAGAAATCATGTAACTTGAGTCATACGTTAGTGATATCGATTAAAAATCATTACATATTTTCATGACATTTACCTTTTGACTTCTTGTTCCGCATGTACAGGAAAATTCCTGAGAAAAGCAGCACTAGCAAAACAGCTGACGTAACAGCTACGCCTATAATTGCTTCCGTCTTCGATTTGGATTCGGTATGAACTGCGTAGGAAATATGATACAGCTAGTTAGGCAATCGTTAATCCATTGACATTCAGTAAAATATAAGATATTGATAAAGATACAATATTCGAGTACAAAAAAGCGAAAACAAAATTGTTAAATTTGACGATCAAGCATTAAAACTTGTGTCTACTACGGTCTACGTTAGGCAAAAAAAAACTAAATTGTGCTGTTTCGATAACATGGTTCTCAAAATTAGGGTAAGTAGGTCGGTAGTATTTTTTTTTTCAAGATATTTTTATTTTTGAATACCCAGTTTTCAGAGGTTCAAACCCTGCAGCTGTTAACAGTTTCTTCATCGATTGGATTACTGGTTGATGAGTAAGCCTGTTTGAATGCAACTGGCTGAATCATAATTCTTTGACAGCAAATTTTACTATTAAAGCACAGTCCAGTTTCAGACCTGCTTGTCTTCGTTGGTGCAAAATGCCGGTCGCCCATAATCAGAAATTGAAATGCATCAACAGTTTTCTTGCCTCTCGTAATGCCTCACCTTTCGCTGTGGCTCAGAACAAAAGTAAATTTAGTTCACGTTGAAATTGTGGCATGGACCTTAGTGTACGATACTCCCACCACAGCCCCGCTAATCTCGATGGGAAAAACGGCTACCGCGGTCCCAATTTGGACCGCCCACGATAACTACCTTCTCTAGCTATTTTCGGCCGAAATCAACTCGATTCCGCTCAATGCTCGGCCGAATAACTCGATAACTCATAGCCAGCACAAATATCTGCTCTCGTGACGTCCGAAACCGTTGATTTACCAGGGATAACGGTCAATGGTCCAGCAGATAAATATATGTCTCATGTTTTACATATAGAAAAACCTTGGTGGCTTTCATCAAGAATATAATTTGTTCGAAAGTCCGTTTCCGATTTACAGCAGGGAAAGACTGTCTGTCCTTGCAATGATCGCATTTGCGAAATGTACGTAACAGTACAGTACAAGTAATCTGGCTCCCTGTCCCCTTCTATGAAAAGGGTCAGGTATGCGCCATTCCATCCATGGCTATGATTTGACGACACAAAAGAATATGTAGGTTAGCTAAGGGGAGCACTTGTGTCCGCTGCGCCCGCTGCATTAATATATGTTGTTTCAGACTTCAAAAACAAACAAAAAAAAAGTAGATTTTGTCATTCGGATGAAGTACGCTCTTTCACAACTAAATTCACCTCATACGCTATTGTACATACTGAAAAAAGCTTGGTTGTTTGAAGGTTTGTGTAATGTTCATTGTGACTGCTCTCCCTGCCTTGCTGCCGAAATACTTTCAAGGGCGCAGTCATTTCGAACATCAACCTGACATCACGCGCCACGCGCGTCCTCCATTCTGCTCAAAATCTGGGCAAAATGGCTGGCGCATACCTGACCCTTTTCGTTAGCACAGCGCAGTAAGCGGTAGAAAGGGGGCAGGGAACCAGACTACAATAAAGGTAGTGCGAATCGCTGGCCGCCATATTATTTGTAACGTTGGTGAATCGATGAATGACGTCATAAGTTTCAATTTGCTTGTCCCCGCGTCAGTGACAAGCATACAGAGGCATGTAATGGGAAACCGCCATATCTCGAATTACGAAATCTGATTGGTAGAACCATGGGTCGCTGTCATTAGCTGTTCAATTTTACTTGGAAGTAAAGCTAAAATTATACAATTCTATGATGCACACGTGGATAGAATTTAACCAAGGATTTAATAACAACACTCACAAGTTTTGGAATATTTGCAGCTACCAGACGAGACTAAAAACCATGCGACAAAATATGATGCACTATGTGTGGACATGCGCTATTAATAACTTAACAACTTCCGGGGGACCAAAAAAGCACATTTCAAAATAGCGGTTTGCCTGTATCTGCGTCTTACTATGTGCTGCTTATCTCGTTACGTGAGACGCAGTGATCAGCGAAAGGTTTCAAGCCAGTTCTCGCGTGGTTTTCTGTTTTTTTTCCCCTTCCGCATCTACGTAGCTTTAAAAAATCTAGGGTCGGCCAGTATAAAATAGGATAAGTCGGGTTATCGGAACAGCACCTTTTCGTTTTTTGTTTGGCCCTATACACCAATATCTAGGCCTGACTCAATATCCACACAGACATGTTTGAAGTGCGATGTGAGAGCATTGCGGGGTGGATAACTTTAACCAAGCTAGAGGGTCTCCAACTCGTTGACTGCGCGCTAACGGGTAGCTGTGCTACTGAGACTCCTTAGCTAGGCTATAATTATCCACGCTGTGCTACAATCTCTGTACGGAGATTGGGTCCGACTTAAAAAACCTATCACAATATATTCAGTAAACAGTCCTGGTATAGTAGAAGCGGACAATATTTCTATAAATAGAATATTAGTACAAAGTCAGACATTAACAATTAAAGTTTGATACATTTGCATATGACGACCGTGCTATGGTCATTTACAATAACTTTAACGAAAGATAAAGTAAGTTCAAATATAACATGTATATGGAACACGATTGGAACTAATTCGGGATAATTGCATATTCATATTTCTAAAATTTCTTAAAAAAGGTGTCATGCAGCTGAATGTTGCAATATTGCAAATCGCTCTTAAAAACAAGCTAAGTGTGTAACTTAAAAAGAAGAGCAGATGAGATTAGTAGATTAAATCTACATTACTTCATCATCCAATAATCCCAAATTAGTTTCAATAGTGTTGATGACTCACATTCGTATTCTAATGGCTCACCACATTCCGTATAGTCATCATTGCAGAAGTATATTCTTAAAAGCGCAGAGCCATCAATCTTTAATGTAACACTTGTATCACAAGGTCCATTGATGGGATCAAATTTATGAGTTGTCCAATTTCCATCGCTTGTGTACTCGTCTATTTTTATGCAAGAGCCTGTTGAAGCTTCTATTAAAAGCTCTCCAGTATATTGGTTGAATTTGATATCTGTAAATGAAGGCATAAAATGATAAGCAATTTGATAGACAATATTTACAGTTTCATATCGATGGCGCTATTTATAATTATAACAATTGTCATATATACACGTTAAATAATATTATTGTTAATGTTTTTTATCGATTCTGCCTTCTACATCAGTGGGAATCACGTAACAATGGTTAAAAAACAGTGCAACCACAAAATGACGGCATTAAAATAATAGACATGCGATATTCGATTTTAGTATAGGTAATTGTACGGGTTCGAGTGGGTTTACGATTCTAAACCTCACGGCTTTAGCTGGCATGTTGTAAACCGCACGAGGCCGAAGGCCGAGTGCGGTTTACAACTTGCCAGCTAAAGCCGTGAGGTTTAGAATTGTAAACACACGAGAACCTGTACAATTACCTACTTATACCACGAAAAAAGAGGAAATTTGAAAAATATCATGACCTAGTTGTGCGGTGCTATCAGAATGATCAATTTGCATTGCGCCTTAAAACACCTGGTGTCATTAGGGATTGAAATTCTGACACAATAGATAGTTTAATACAGCTTTCTCATTGGCTGACAAACTGACTGCACTGATCCAGGTGCACATCAATTTGCCACGTGGTATGATGCATGTGCATGTCACTGTGCATCGGCCACGCCACCAGTATGGACGCATACTTTATATCTCCGACACAAGACAGAGAGGATTTTACCTTACGGCAAACATGAAAGTGAAAGGTTTCCTGCTGCCGTGAACAGTGCACAATTGACTGAAATACAAGGATTCCGCGTACTTCAAAATACACGCAAGTCGACCGGATCAGGCGTGTCAGTGTCGGATGCATGGGGACGTACCCGAAGCGAGAAACTTAAAACAACTCCAGTTAAAAGCAGCGAAATATTCATTTGTGGATGTGTGGAATATCTGGATATCATACCGGCCATTCGGGCAGGTTAGTTTCAATTATTTTCTTACATTTTCCCGGCGTGACTGTTATCGTTATTGTTTCTTCCATCGTGTTTTTGAAAGGCCAGTTTAATGTGACATGATAATATTTGAAACGTTCGATGCAATGGGTCTATCCCGCCCGCTGAGTGTTGTACTTTGAACGGAGTTTCAAGTATGGGATTCCATTACTTTCCCCTCAAATGTCATTCCTTTTCGACGACAATATTTTTCAATTATTGATTATTTTCATTAAATTCAGGTTGCTGCAGCAACTTCTTTGTATGAATAAGGGCTTCGATGAACAACTATTTAAAGAATGCACTGGTCATCGTCCTGATGAAGAATTTCGCAAGTACACTGCGTTTCAGCAATTTCCTGCAGAAAGCCGTGTCTAACGCTTTACAATCCCCACAACCTGTGACAAAAGTTGATGTAAAAGTTGAAGAGTACCATTCTCCGTGCTGCTCGTCAGATACCAATACGTTTAATAACCTCGTACACAAGTTCATCAGGCCATATTTTCATTCAAAATCAACACGGTGATAAGTTGTCATTGAAATGTAATTTCGCTAGTTCATTAAAAGTTGCCATGTGTACAATCTGCCAGATGTTTGATTTTCGTTTGTATGTAGATAAGTAAACCTTTATGCGTACATTGATATGGAAAGTAGTAAACCTTACTTCTGTATTCATATGATAATGAAGTCTATTCATTAAACTGTAAGGTTTACTAATTTCCATATCAACGAACCGTAATGGTTTACTTATTTGCATAAGAACAATTGGTGTTACGATAATAAACGTACGGTGAGAACAATGTGTCACATGACCATGAGTGGTATAATTTGCGAAAACTTACAGATACATACATACTGAATGTATAGTTTTCACGACATTTGATTGGTTGGTTATTTTTTGTGCGTTACACAATTTGCATAAAGTGCATACGCCAGCTGACCTGAGGGATTTATGGATATGGATATGACTTCAGCATCCATAACAGACTTCCTAATGTACTAGCGGACTAATTATCGATGTATATCGAGCACAAAAAAGCGGCAATAACTGTTGCATTGGTGACAGATGTTCGAATGTGACGTCATTTTACCTTAATGGAGAAATAAGGAAATACAGGTAACGTTCTAGGTCATTACCATAATAATAAGTTCTCATGAAGGTTTACCTTTTCCTGTCGGTGGCCGTTCCACTTTAATATATTGTCATGCAGTGCAAAGGTTTGTTTTGTGTTCGTAATAATGGTAATGCAGTTAGCAATCAAGGCATTGATAAAGAACACTTACCCTCATCCATAACAGGAGTTTTAGCTATAGAGATGATTAATAAAAAAGTCATTTTTACATTATTATTAATAATAAACTGTATCCATACAATCGTAATCGTCAGATACATTTAAACAAATAGAATCTGCATATTGACCGACCAGGCGAGAGTTAATAACATAATTATGCGTGAGCTTGGCAATCATGATTTAATCCTCATGCAGTCACCATATTGTATATCATGGTGAAAATACTCCATTGTTAAATGATGTGTCATCAATCTTGAAGTAGTTGTTTTCGCTGAAGATCTCTCTAAAGATTTTATACCAATTGTGAGGTCGTACACATTGTCTCTACTATAAGCCGCATCTATTCAACATAGAGCCCCTGTCCCATATCACTATAATTGCCAGCCAGATATTCCGTAAGGAAAGAATATAGTCCTAGGTTTCCATCTATTGTATGTGGTGCTCAACATCTGAAGTGTTGGCCGCTTTATCGCTGTCTACGGATTGAACGGCATGTTGCATTGGTCGCGTGATTTGCTTAGAAATCTTCTCATCACACTGAAAAATACTTTTAATTTTACTTACGCAATGTTGAATTCACTGTTGGTGGATCACTGTGACTTTCACCAATGCTATTGAAACTAACAATGGTGATGTGGTATTCCGTCATTGCCTGAAGTTCATAAATCGTATCGGATGTGTTTGTTGTTGGATGTGTCCTCTTCAAATCCCCTTTCATTGTGTCACTTTCCCGATATTCCAACTGGAATTGTTGCGGTAATCCTCCGTCGAAGCCAGGAACCCATTCCAACGTTAGGCTATGTTCAGTCTTATCCGTAACGATCACGCTATAGGCTGGGTATGGACTCCCTGCATTTTGTTAATCGAACAAAAAACGTTTATTTAAAAATTATATCTGACAAAATATTTCTTCTAGTTTCGTGGAAGTAAACGATTTTGGCATGTCTGCATTCCTCCTGTTACCGTCATCAAATCCAAGTCTGTTTGTCAGCGATATTCCGATATTTTAGTTTTGTAAATCACTCAACATTTAAGTACATGTTATTCTCGTCTTATTGGTAAACTGCATTGGTAAAAACTATGCCAACTTAATATACGCATTAAATAGCGCATCATGTTATTGATGAAACAATTATACTGAAATAGTGTTGCCAGTCAATGATATCAAAAGCTTAAAATGACCGTGTTAGTAGAGCATACGGTGACTTGATTATTCAAATTTAACATAATTATGTTCTATGATATAGGGTACTATGATAAACATTAATATGATTGCTAATATAAATTAAAAAGAAAAAGTGAATATCATTAGCTCACTTTTCCCCCACAGATTTATAATCAAATTGACACCATTTATGTCGTTGGAGGCTTGACATCGGTAATAGCCAAGATCGGATTCGCTGACGTGGAAGATTGTAAGAACACCAGTTGTGATGGCATTGGTTGTGTTTTTTCTCACGAGAAACTTGCCAGTCGAATTGCTGATAGTTTCGTTATCGACGTCAAACCACGTGATTTCAACTTCCGGGTTGCTGTTGATTTCACACAAGAGTTCCGCATCATCAGTTAAATTGACAGATTGTTGTTGATTTTCTTCCTCGTTCTCCACAAAAGGGGCATCTACATAGCATAATTAAAAGAACAATGTAATTCGTTATCTACTAAATGCTTACTCAAAATATTTCGACTTATTCTTTTTCACGCTCATCTTATAAAATGTTGATGTCCACCAGTCTTCGTAGATTGGCAGGCAAAATTGTACGAAGGACTGAAGAAGACATTAAAGTGCTACAATCACCCGCTAATAATTAAAAGGGAAATAAAAGCGACTTACACTGCACGTCCAAGATAATGTTGTTTGATACAGCTCTATCGTTTTCCATCATGAATTCTTCATTGAAACATTCACATGTCAATCTCTGTCCATGATGTTGATACGTGAGATGTAAAGTTAAATCTTGTACAGCTATTTTACCATGATTTTCTCCTTGTGAGATAGAAATATCGCCTAAACCTATTTCAATCTTATGTTCATCTTTAAACCATTCAATGATCGGTGTTGGGTTACCACTGCATGATGTACATGTAAGTACAAGGTCATCGCCCTCTACAACCGGTGATGAATATCCAGTAAGACTTGTTGTACAGCCCTCTGGTTCTGAAGGTGGAACTGATATGCAAATATCTTTTATTGAGCTTCACTTGAAATAATTTTCCAAATGCGTACTTTGATCTCAAGTATTAAACTGTATAAACCGACAGATTTCAGAAAATGCACATTTCTTTGAACTTCACATACAAGAAACACGCCATTGCAAATAATAATTCACTTTTAGTAAATAAACCGATTCGGATTTGATTGAAATACAAAATGTCCTTATATATTTAAAATACACAAATATTCTATCGCAACAATATTAAGTATCGAAGAAGTATATTTCGTTAAGAGAAGCAGCTTTATAAATGAAAGTGGTACTTACAATATACGGAAGTTGTTACGGAAACAGTAAAGTCCTTATCTGAATATCCAATTCTCGTAGTTTTACAAGAAAACTCATTCTCATTATGAGATGCAAGAACATCAAAATGTAAACCTCCTTCCGTAACTTTTCCATGAAAACTGCCATATCTGACATCTTCGTCTTGAATCTCTTCGTGATCATCGTCAGTTATCAGTTGGTTATTTTTGTACCAGCTGATAGTAGAGACAGGATTACTGGAATCTGTTACACACGATAACTCTAACCTGTCTCCTTTCTTAGCTGCCCCTGTGTATCCAGTCAACCATACAGAGAGAGGTGCAACTGTAAAATTGATAGGATCAATGTTAGCATTTGGAGAGGGGATAGAAATGACACATATTTTCATTCCCAAGGTACAATTTATCACGTGTCAACCTGTTTCGGCCACTATAAATACATTTTGAGCACTACTCGTAATATTCCTCGGAACGTATTCGCACAACATGCAATCATTGTACATCCGTAGATATTCCAATCCAACCTTACATGCATAGTTGAAGCGTCCGGTATTAATTATTAAAAGATCGGTCAACTTTTCCGCAAGTAATAATTCACAAGAAAATTTTAAAATGAATCTACACCGGATATCAGTTGTCTTGTGGATACGAAAAAACAAGTTCAAGGTAAAAGTTAACATCAATTCGACGAATATGTTACTATGCAACATACAATGTACAGTGAGTTGTGACGTTGTACATTCCAGTGCGTTTTTTCTGATTTCGTTGAAGGCATGACATTCAAAAAACACTTGATTATCGCCTCGAGTCAGTTTCCACGAATATTCATTGATTGCTGTCTCGTCGTTGTCGTAATAATAAGTTTCACGAAGAATAGTCAAATCTGTGCCGTTAATCCACTGCAATGTTGCCAGAGGATTTCCATCTGATACACAGGTAATTGTAAAGTCAACATCTTCTTCGAAATGGTCTCCTTCAGTGTGACTACAGGTTTGCCAAGTGGGGGAATCTGCAAAATTGGATATAAACGTACATGCGTTGGGAAGGATAATTTATGTTGGTTACTTATATTTCAGTAAATTGCAAGTTTCTGGCAGATGGTCGGATATATGACGACGAATCAGTCCTTTGAGAAAAAAAAACTCTAAATGCCGTTTCATAATGTAAGTTCGTCCTTTCCAGGGGAAAGTAGATAAAAGATTCTTCATTCGATAAATTTCTGTAACAAGGACACCAAATGATATTAAAGCGTTTCCATGCATGTGATTCTTATCTGTTACATGCTTAACCTATTGATTTTAACCTACATTTAACATTAAACACTTCGGTAAAACAGTTCGGGCTTTCTTCAGTCGCATCGTGATTCCCTTTACACTCATACATTTTACCATTATCATAAGGTGTTAATATCCAACAAGATACAGTTTCAGTCACATCGCCATTATCATCTGTAGTAGAGGTACATTCAGGTAATGCTACACTATTGTTGTACCATTCCAAGTGTGGTGGGGGATTACCGCCAGTAGCTTTACAGGTCAGTTCTGCATAATCTCCTTCTGCCAAATAGTTTTCGTTGGTCTCCATGTGTACTTCACATAAAGGCCATTCAGTTGGTGGTTCATCTGTTTGATGGAAAGCGAAACAAATAATATTGAAACTGACAATCCGTTCTTTCTCATAGAACAATCTTCGCTCCGTATTAAGAGTATCTGTCGAGCTTAAAATATACAATCGTTACAAACCTGCCGCTAGATTTCATACAGTCTTCTTTGAAGTAATATATCTAAACTAATATACGTATGACAAGTAGATTATTTTCAGAGTCGGAGAATCGGAGAAGACAGCTTGTCGGAGAAGACCCTGGTCAATGTGTCAAAGGTTTTCAAATCTGTGCATAGCGACACGCTAATGTGTATGTCATTAATAAACAAATCATTTGTATCAGTGCTGACAAAATTGACCAGACTTAATATTCCTCTGTTTAACACTACATTTTATTCACGTCGATAATGTTTACAACCGTGAATGTTCAACCTGTATATGGCAAAACTGCTTGATGGATGTTGGGGTGTTTTCTATTCAATGCGCGTTCTGATGTTCTTCAAAACGGGAATGTGTTCAAACCATTGTACAGAAACTAGTGTGTATTGTTTTCCAAACACTAAACATGCCTTATCGGAAATTGCTATACTCCCCGTAAATGGTTGCCAGACTCAAATTGTTATTTGATGATGGTAGTAAGAAAATTGTCATATTTCTAATCAAATGCAATATATAAAGTATTGATTTGGTTTGCAATTATAAGATAAAGCAATCAAATACCTACAATACACATCAATGAACACTGCAGTTGCATCGCTTCCTTTCTCGTTTGTAGCGGTGCAGTTGTAGTAATCGCGTTCGTCTTTGGTGATGCTGAGAATTGTCAATTCACTTCCATCTTCATTGATTTGGTATTTGTTTCTGTCCGATAAGTGTACACCATTCTGTGTCCAGTCGTACGTAGGTGACGGTAAGCCATCTGCTGTACACGTCAATAGTACATCACTGCCTTCAATAATCGGTAATTCATCGATCGAAATCACAATGTCAATCGGCGCAAAAGGGACTGAAATGAAACAAGTAGACGGGGGGTGAAGTGGCTGTGATAATATTACCCCGAAAACACGTATGCAAGGAAATCACTGAGATTCTGGTCAAACTTTTGAAATAGGGCTTTGAAACTAAATAAAAAGTAATGTTGACAAGTTCTTCACAAGAATTTAATTCTGACCCTTAGTCGCTGAGTGAGTATGCACTGAGATTTGCAAAATTAAATGGTAGATGAAGCTGGGACAATAACACAAAAAACTAACCGTTGACGTTCAAAGAATGTTTACATTTACTTTCAGAGACAATCGGACTCAGCGTAAACCTTCTAAATATTGCTTTAAATTGTGGCACAATAATGTCACAATCATCTACAAATAAAATGTAACACTTTTTGGATTTTATTACTGTTATGGACC
>LD342907.1:165587-176867 GCA_001465055.1 Ptychodera flava | reverse complement strand
TCTACTCACTTTTTGTAGAAAGATGTATTGGAAAGTTTACTTCATTTATATCGTTGATGGCATGACACCAGTAATCACCAAGATCGGATTCGCTGACGTTAAAGATTGTAAGAACACCAGTAGTGATGGTATCTGCTGTTGTTTTACGCACGAGAAACTTGCCAGTCCCATTGCAGATAGTTTCGTTATTGTTGTCAAACCATGTAATTTCGACGTCTGGATTGCTGTTGATTTCACAGAGGAGATCCGCGTTCTCAGTTAAAATGACTACGATGCGTTGATTTTTTTCTTTGTTCTTCACAAAGGGAGCATCTGTGGTGCATATTTAAAGTTAATGTAAATATACCTTATAATACTTCATTTATATCGGTTATCAAATACTAAGTAGAGAGAGACCATACCCTTCCATCTTATAATTATAAATATTCAAGCTTTTGTCTTATCCCAAAAATGTTCACCAAAGTTGCCGTTTCACAGCATAATGATAACATGCCCATATTTTGCTTTGCATTTTGAATGCAAATGCTGTTAATAATATCGTCGTTCTCTTTCCTACACGCTCATCTTATCAAGTCTAAAGTCCTCAATACTGTGACTATTGATACCGGGAAGGTATTGATAAGCAGCATATTGTTTGTGAAATTTATTCATAAAATTGAATGGAAATAATAGATCACAAATTAACATAAACTTACAGTGCACTTCAAGTCTAATTTCGTTCGATACAAATCTATCCTTTTCCATCTTAAATTCCTCGTTGAAAGATTCGCATCTCAATCTCTGTCCATTATGTTGATACGTGAGATATAAAGTTAAATCTTGTACTGTTATTTCACCGTGATAGTCCCCTGGTGAGTTAGAAATGTCACCTAAGCCGGTTTCAATCTTATTTTCATCTTCAAACCATTCAATGATCGGTGTTTGGTTACCACTGCATGATGTACATGTAAGTACAAGGTCATCGCCCTCTACAACCGGTGATGAATATCCAGTAAGACTTGTAGTGCAGCCGTCTGGTTCTGAGGGTGGAACTATTAGCAGATGTTGTCTATGACAAGTCAGTGTCACTGGAAATCGTTTTGCAAATGCGTACATTTACATCATCTGATAAAGTCTACTTCAAATAATTAAATGTTAAAAACTAACAAATGGAAAAACAAAACATCCCGATAGTATAAATAAAAGTGATAACTACAGGATACGAAAGCAATTACGGAGACTGTGAAGTCTTTTTCTAACTAATATTTGATGCGAAAACATGTTCAGAACTAGATTCATTTATTAATTCAAAGTACAAAACAGTGTTATGGATATATTTAAAAACGATACCTACAATATACATTGACGGTAACAGAAACGGTGCAGTCCTCCCCTGGATAGCCGATTCTTGTAGTTTTACAAGAAAACTCATTTACATTATGAGATGCCAGAACACCAAAATGTAAACCTCCTTCCGAAACTTTTCCATGAAAACTGCCATCTCTGACATCTTCCTCTTGAATCTCTTCGTGATCATTGTCAGTTATCAGTTGGTCATTTTTGTACCAGCTGATAGTAGAGACAGGATTACTGGAGTCTGTTACACACGATAACTCTAACCTGTCTCCTTTCTTAACTATGTCTGTGTATCCAGTCAACGATACAGAGAGGGGTGCAACTGTAAAGTTAAATGGAAATGTAAACTTTTAAAGGGGAAACTTAAATGACACATTTTTTTTAAATTCTAAAGTAAGAATCATCAAATCTGCCTGTTTTGGGTTCCACGAAAAGGTTTTCGAGTCGTTATTGATATTTAAGATTAATAAATGTAATCGCAGAACATGCAATCGCTTAAAATTCGCCTACATAGCAATCAACTCTTTCCTTTATCGCTAAAGCGACCAATATTCTTTCAAATAGAGCTCAATTTTCCTATAAGCGTACAGGTTTTGAGAAACATGCGGACATATGATATATTTTTGAAATGGAAAAAAATAATCTAATAGATAAACGTTAGAATCCATTCGAGAAAAAAAATGTTATAAAGTATGCAACATACAGTGTACAATAAGTGGTGCCGTTCTACATTCCAGTGTGTTTTCCCTGATTTCGTTGAAGGCATGACATTCAAAAAACACTTTATTATCGCCTCGAGTCAGTTTCCATGAATATTCATTGATTGCTGTCTCGTCTCCATCGTAATCATTAGTTTCATGAAGAATAGCCGAGTCTGTTCCATTAACCCATTGCAATGTTGCTAGGGGATTTCCATCTGATTTACAGGTAACAGTAAAGTCTTCATCTTCGTCGAAGTGGTCTCCCGCTGTGTTACTGCAGATTTGCCAAGTAGGGGAATCTGGAAAATTAAGTACAAAATAACAATATATACGGAATGTACTACGCATCAACTACTCATCAGATCGGGTAAAGTCTCAATATCTGTGCAAGTTCACTTTCATATAAACACTCACAGTACACCCAGAACAAAAACTGTCATCCCTGCAGAGCAATTTACATATTTTTATGTCAGCAAGTATAGATTGACCCGGTCAATGGATTGAAGTACACCTACATTTTACATCAAGTATCTCGGTACAGCTCGGATTTTCTTCGGTCGCATCTTGATTCCCTTTGCACTCATACATTTTTCCATTATCATAAAGTGTTAATGTCCAACAAGATACGGTTTCAGTCACAACGTCGTTATCATCTGTAGTAGATATACATTCATCCAATAATTCACTATTGTTGTACCATTCCAATTGTGGTGGGGGATTACCACCAGTAGCTTTACAGGTCAGTTCTGCAAAATCACCCTCCGCGATGTAGTTTTCGTTGGTCTCCACGTGTACCTCGCATAGAGGCCATCCAGTTTGTGGTTCATCTGTTTGGTGGAAAATGAAAAAAAATATCATATCAAAACTGACGATCCTTCATTTATCAAGGTATTTATTCTCTGAAAAGCACTTCATTCTGTATTGGAAGTATCTGCCAAGCTTAAATATGCAATTATTAGAAAACCCGCCGCCAGATTTTATCCATTCTGTTTTGAAGTTATATATCAAAAGTTATATTCCCTGACTGTTAGATGGTTTTCAGAGTTTGGGAAGACAGCTTAGCGGTAAAACTAACTAGTCAAAAGGTATAAAATATTAACATAGAGGCACCCTGATGAATATGCCACGTAATAAACAAATTTATTTTATGAGCCAAGACAAAATTCATCGGCGTCACTCGACATGCTTAACATATTTATGCACTGTCACATTCATATGCATTTACGACGAAATTGACAAAATTGATTTATTTTCTGTTTCCCTCTGACTTAATACTCCCTAGTGTAACCGTACATATTTTATTCCCGTCGACATTATTTCATAATATATGGTACGATTGTTTCATGGAATAGGTGCGTTTTATAGTCAATGCGTGTTCTGATGTTCTTCTGAAGGGGAGATTTGTTCACGACATGGTACAGAAACTGGTACAGAAACTGGTATGTATTTGTGCACCAAACTCTAGACATGTTGTGTTGGAAATTGTTATAGACTCCGTAAATGGTTTTCCGACTTGAATACTTATTCGATTGGAATATTTATAAAAGTTTAATAATAATCTAATCAACGTAGTCAAATGCAATGCATTATTTACTGATTTGGCTTATGTTAACATTGGAAACCAATTATACAATAAAGCAGTCGAATACTCACAGTACACATCGATAAAGACTGCAGTTGCATCGAACCCTTTCTGGTTTGTAGCAGTGCAGTTGTAATAGTCGCGTTCGTGCTTGGTAATGCTGAGAATTGTCAATTCACTTCCATCTTCGTTCATTTGGTATTTGTTTCTGTCAGACAATTCTACACCATTCTGTGTCCAGTCGTACGTTGGTGAAGGTAAACCATCTGCTGTACACATCAATAGTACATCACTGCCTTCAATAATCGGTAATTCATCGATCGAAATCACTATGTCAATCGGCGCAAAAGGGACTGAAATAAAACAAGTAGACGGGGTTTGTGTAATTATGTTAAAAATACCCCGCAAACACGCCTAAAAGGAAATCACTGAGATTCGGGTCCAACTTTTGAAGTATGGCTTTGAACCTAGATAAAAGAAAAATATTGACAATTCATTACCAATCATTTAAATCTTACCCTGAGTCGCTGAATGAGTATGCACTTAGCTTGAAAAATTAAGTGATCAATGAAGCTGGAAAAATAAAACAAAAAAACTTGCCGTTGAAGTTAATTGCAAGTTTACCTTTCACTTTACTGTCAGAGACAATCTTACTCAGCGTAAACTTTCTGAATATTGCTATAAATTGTAGCACAATAATGTCACAATCATCAAAAAATAAAATTCAACGCATCTTGGATTGTATTACTGTTATGTATCCATAATCGTCCTTACTGGTACTCATCCATTTTCTAACATTTTAAAGTTTTCCGAGGATCTACGCATTAGCGTTCTTGGATCCAGTAAATATCACACAATGCAACTCCATTTAAACCAAAAAAATAGTGGCGTCACTGGTCAGAGTTATTTAGGATACGTTTTTTAATATTTATGAATTTAGTAAAACGACAAGTTGAGAAAGTAGTTCTTATTCTAAGAGGTGTTGTGGCTTTAAAATTCAAAACAAGCTTTCAATCTTGGTGAGCCTAAAAAGTTCCGTTCGATGGCACCTAGTCTAGCAGGCTACAACACTGTCGTCACCATTCTCTGCCGGTGTCAAGTCGCCAATCCCGATCCTGGTCATTAATATTTACGTCGTACGGATATTGATACTGTGACTCGTATCAAGTCGGTACATACCTACAAACATTAGTTATTTGACATAAACTCGGTTTTGTTATCGACTTTCGACGATACGTCCACGGCGCTTTACATAAGACTACAGGCTCCAGATGACATCTGTCGTCTTCACTACATTCTGAAATTTGTCAGTATGTTGAATAACTTGATGTTTTTCGCCTTCTCTAAGTTCATACATACTTATTTTCTGAACTTCCATTGTTGCTTTTAGGTTTATCGCAAGGCACGACGTCAACATTGAGCCGTACGACAGGAGCCGCGACGTTACTAAGCTAATCGGTCGATGGCACCTCATTCGACTGGAATATTTAAAGCTTTAGCGACCAGAAATTCGTTTGGCATGTATTCCATGTTTTCATGTTGGAATGTATCGCATCGCGCATTTCTGTAATTATCATAGGAGTAAGGTATCGATCGCGACAAATCGGTATGTACGCACATGAATAAAATGGTAGAATATGGGATTTTATCAGTCCTATTCTACTTCACACTGCGTGGTTGCAAACCGGGCCGATTCGTGAATTGTTTTACGCCCTTATCATCTTGCCATTACTTGACTAGCATCATTTAGATATCACATAGGCATACAGTCCTAGGAAGGGGTTTTATATAGCGAATTATAGCGTTGAAAGATTTCAGCTCTTTTATTTAAACACTCGTCACAGAAATAAAAACTCGTCACAGAAATAGACGTAGCACAAACCGACTGCCAGTGTCCCGTATATGATGTATTCTTCAATAATTTCACATATTTCATGTGCCTTAAAAGTTGTTTGCTAAAACTGAACACAAACGAAAATGAACATTCTTTTGGTAAAATATTATTGTTACAGGGTGAGAGACATACAACATCATACCTAAGATATAATAATTTCAAGCTATTCGCATCATTAGTACCGCTCCATGCAAAGACAATACATATAATACAATCAAAATTAATCTCAAACCGTTGACGTGTTCGCTATTATGGCATGTTGAACTCTCAAGCTGGAGTTCGAAATTTGCACGAGCTCAAAAATGTGACGCAGGGTACACATCGTCTTGACGATAATATAAACTTCGGCTGAAGCCAGTCAGATTGCCGGATTCCAGCTAAGCACATTATTATCAGAGATGAATATTATCATAACAACTTATGCAATATGTGAAAAAGAGACAGTTTACCTAAGACATATAAATTCAGTCTTTCTTGCTCGCTAATACCACTCCATGTATCAACAATACATCTATACTCCCCTTCATGTAGAGTTTCAGATTTATCGATGACCAAGTTAATTCCGTCGGTGCTATAATAATCTTCATAGTTTAACCAATACACTGCTGAATCTGTAATTTGTACTATGGTGGTACATCTTACACCATCTCTGCTTATACACCATTGCAAGAAATCAATGTTACATGATTCGTCTGCAAAGTATTCACATTCCAGCATTTCTGCTTCACCTTCAATAACCTCTACAGTGTTCCTGGGCATCTCTACTCTTAGGTAACACGTTAGTACGGACGATGGAAGTCCTGATGTGAATAATAAAAATGAATTAATGAATCTGTAATTCATTCGATATACCGGGCAATAATTAAATCTGGCAAACAATCGGTTAGGTTTACGTGTTTTGGTGGTTACACTGTTTTTAAAGTTATTTTGGATAAAATTACGGTTGACGAAGTAAATCAAATGCAGGATATTTGAGTTCCACTAAAATAAAATAGGGATGTCTTAATATTTGTTCGGAAACTGTAACTTTTCACATTTTTCTGTATTTTATATTGATGCCTGAATAACACTTCCTTGGTCAATTTACCTAATCGTTCAAATAGTTTGCCAAAAAGTAATTCACAAATTGATTGCTGGAGGCTGTTTAGTACGGACATACGCGCATACATACATACATACATACATACATACATACATACATACATACATACATACATACATACATACATACATACATACATACATACATACATACATACATACATATATACATACATACTAGTTGCGATATCGCAGCAGCGCTTGTGGCGTCTATCGATCGCGCTCGGGTCAAGGGTCATCGCCACAGAACCGCTGCGAGTCACCAAATAGGATTTTTGGTAGTTAACTACGCAACCGATTGGTGTCGGTGATTTAGCACACGATATGATGAAATGTATGTCTTTGAATAAACAAACGTTTAACCATTTTATCACTGACTATTTGTGACCCACTCTCTACTCCTGCTGGCTACCCTGACGATAAGAACATGTACTTTCAACCATTTTTTCGTAAGCCGTCGACGATTTATGCGCACTATTTGCCCTTCCACGTGAAACGTAGTGAGTACTTTGGAGGTCAAAAGTTCAAATTCGAGCTGAAACAGTTGGCGGCTCACGAAAAGCCTGTTGAAAATACATGTTGTCACAGTCAAGATAGCAGGAGTAGGAGATGTGTCGTATATAGTCAGTGATAAAATAGGTACAAGCTAGTTTATTCAAACATTAACCTATTTCATTATTTGTGAGCTAAATCAGCGTCACCGATCGGTGTCGTAGTAAACAACAACAACAACAACAACAACAACAACAACAAACTATTAGGTGGCTCGAAGCTGTTCTTTGGTGATGACCCTTGAGCCGAGTGCGATCGATAGACGCCACAAGCACCGCTGCGATACCACAGCTAACATACATACATACATACATACATACATACATACATCTGCGTTTGGCTAGTTAATTTGAGAGTTCACTCCTTGTCAAATGATTTTACAACACCACGTCACGTTCATTTATCATTAAAAGGGCTTTGAAGTGCGAAGAGGTTACTTTGTATTTCGTTTGCATGACAAACATTGATATTTCAGTATTTGCTTTAGGCGTGTGTTGTCACCACTGAAAGTTCAATCACTCTTAGCTACAAGCAGACGATACGTAAAGACGCTTTCGATCTGATCAAACTTTTGCACCGATAACTAATGCCTATCCCCAAAGCCACAAAGCGCCGAGGACCATAATAGAGAAAATACTCACCGGTTACGCTGATTAAAATTGTTAATACGATTGATGTTTTGATGCAAGTCATTTTCAGAAGAATGTGAATGGCGTCCGCAATAGACAAGCAGATACTATTCAGTTGAAACACTCACGCCACTGAACGTGGGGGCGCTACTATTATGCATAAATGTGTAAATGGAACCTTTGAAGTTGATAACGAACACTGGGAACAGTAAAATGGAACGAACAAGGCAGGGAGACAAAGCATTTAAAAAGTAAAAAGAGACAGTGTAATGTACAGAGACACAGGCAAAGAGATATGTTGAGACATCGATACTAAAAGGTAGACAAATATTGGAAGCATAGAAACAGAGACAATAGTACAGAGAGCTGAAAGTAAAAGGAGGGTCACTTGTGTGGAATATGACCAGGTCTGAGTAAGCAGTCGGGAGACGAAGTCGTCTAATACTATAAATGACTACTTCATTCTATACTAATAATAGACAGTGGCTAATACAGTGAAGCATAACACTTGGGTGAGAGACCGTACATAGAGTCCAGTGATGTGAAGTGTCTCTGTTGAGGGTGGAAAAGTCTCAAAGTCTCTGATTAGGGAAGGCGAGGTTCCCGTAGATAAAGCACTTTTGGCGGGAAAAGTGTCTATGAGTCACGAGAAAGGCACATGATGGATTAGACATATTGTCTTAGCAGATGGAATCTCTGGTTGGTAAAATAAACAGTTATAGGAAGCGGTGCCTCAAATCTTAGTCGTAGAAGGAATGCTATCTGAGTATCTATAGTAAAACACTGTGCTAATATTGGCGTAATACAAGAATATATTTCTTGACACCGCTGCTCTGATGTGAAAATCGTTGGTGCTTGTGATGATGTGATCCTTTCCCTGACGGCGTCATTTTTAGTAGAAAGGGCGTAACAAAACGAGTATCATAATGCAAGCTGGACTTTGATATTTTATTTATATTTTACATAATAAATGATTCACGTGGGGGTATATCACGAAAATAGAAATGAGGGAAAGAATTTCATATGCATGCCTATTCAATAAGTTGAGAAAATGACTATCATACATCTGCCATGGAGAAAAATAAAATTTTGCGTGTGCTAAAAGGCCTTACGGCACGGAACGCCAGTTGGGTAACCTTTACGTGTTACAGGCGCCCAGCCCTTGCGGTTGTATATGCGCATTAGCTGCTGAAAGGTGTCAAGAACCCATTGGACTAGTGCCAGAAATTGTCAAGCATTGTGTACGTGTATAGTGCACTCACTGTCTAGAATCGCGTCCAAAATGGCTTCCCTACTTGTAATAGTATGAAAAATAATGACAATGCACGAACACGGTCAAAAGTCGGACAGTTTGATGCCCCAGTCACGAATGTAAGATCGATAACAATAAGGTTATCTCGAAAATACAGACAAGGATTCACTCTGACATTGGCGACACGCATCGGCCAACGCGAAGTGGGGGCGATACGCAATGCCAATGTCATCACGCATCCTTTGCAATATCTTCGAAATAACTTTAGGCTTATGATATTTTTATATAATTATTGAAGAAAGCCGGCCTTTGAATTTGTATTTAGTTGAGTTCCCCTCACCTGAGCGTTTAGGACGCCTACAAACATCATCCAAACAACAAAAATGCCTTCACAAGCATTATTAATTCTGCTTCTAATACAAAAAAATCATTGTTGAGTAAATTATTTAAAGGAATGCTATAAATTACACCACTGGCTGTATTGCTGTGTAAGAATGAATTCTTTCTTTCTGGCAATGAGGGCGCACGATGACAACATTTTCGGTAGTGGTGGCACTCTGACATGCGGATAAGAGAATTAAAACTACGCAAGAATACGAGTGTGCGTGAATACGTGAATTCATAAAATAACAAGTTTCAAAGGAGACTGCCATTCCAATACTAAATACATTAGTATCGAATACCTAAAACCGTTTCAGTGTCTCCTCTAACTTTGGAACATAAATTATCAGTTCTGATACGGCCTAGGTCTACCGCCCCAGGGCACAGGTCGTGTCAAACCTTCCCCTTCTCTCTGTGTATACTACATGGCACCTCCATGCACCTGTGCCTGCGGGAAATCACCTTCATTTTGCTGTACATTATGACTGATTGAATCTGTCACCCCCAAGGGCATAGGATTAGATTTCTCATGAGTTGGGGATATTTTGTCTCACATGAGCCGCAGTTAGTTTATTAACATCCTGCCTGAACCTGATAATCCTACATGTATATCGTTTAACAGTTTTATGTCTTCATTTTACGAGGTAACGCCTTCAAGATGTATTTTTTTCAAAGCAACACATTGCTCACTGTTAACACTCTACTTCAGCTTGCCCTTAAAGAGCTATGTCAGCATCCTGCAAACTGCAACGATAAAACGCGGAAAAGAGGCAGCAAAAATAAATACGAACTCACTCAGCTGACCATTGACCTTTCAAACACACATTAGGTATTCCTTATTGTCGTATATCACAATCACTGGTTGCCGTAACGACTGAATACATTTCAGACCGTACTGTGCACTATTTCGTGTTCCCAGGTCATACGACTCCCATCAAGTCAATTGACGAAATAATTTTAACATGGTGACGACATACATTAACAATGTTGATGGAACGCGGAAAGGAGAGGGGAAGTAAAGTAGATACTTTGAAATTAGAACACTGCAACAACAAGTAATTAGAGATGACATCTCTGTGCACTTCCTTATTTTCCTCACAGCCGTCAAACCTTGACACGACAAATATTTTTTTATGTCTATGACCTTAGACCTGATAATGTTTTTGTTTTTTTGTTTTGTTTTTTTGTTTTTTTTTGTGAATTTCAAATTTTTGAGACGTCACTACATACTATAACTTCACGTAACCGAATGATTACAAGGTAACATGGTGACGACATACATAAACACTCTGGGGCGGAACGCAAAAAGGACAGAGAGAAGTGAAGTAGATTTTGTAATAACGTTTAATTAGAAACAAAAACACTGCAACAACAAGTGATTAGTGATGACATCTCTGCATTGTACATCCTGAGATGTACATCACACATCTATCAAACATGGACACGACAAAAATAATTTTTTAGGTCTATGAGCAAAGGCCAAATTTAATTGTGAATTCACATTTTTGAGATCTGACAAAATACTATATTTGACAAATGAATAGGGTGAATGCATACTTAAGGCGTATTTGTACCTCTTGCTTTCTGAATAAAACTACTGATTATCAGGGCTCGGAAGTCTGGGTACTATTTTTATCAGTGATCGCAAGGTACTTATGTACAAAAAACTAAACTGATAGGCCCATGGGCAGATTTTGTCAAATTATCGTGTCCTAGAACAGTTTTGACATAGAACTTACGATAAATTATAATTGGAAGGGGTTTAAAGTGCGTGTGTTTTGCCCCGCCATTATTCAATTCGGCATAGGCATTCAATATGAACCGTGACAAAATGTGAAATCTCATCCTAAGCA
>LD342907.1:92976-141458 GCA_001465055.1 Ptychodera flava | reverse complement strand
TTTTTGGGGGGGGGTTCTTGTGTTTGGCTGCCTACTAGTCCTGTAAGGCATGGATGTAGTAGACTACAAGTGCAGCGGGCCGGGCCGAGATTGGCGTAGGGCCTGCAGCAAGGTAAAGTTGACAGCGTCTATTGCAGAATGCCCGCGTTTTCGCCTTTCGCGTTTGGGAGGAAATTTACCGCTGTATTCAGAATGCCTTTTTGCCGGCATTAAGCTCAAAAACTGATGCATCAAAAGCCAAGAGTCTGTAAATTTCTTAGCAGTAGCTTCATTGTTGTTTCTAAATTTTCGTTGAGATATCAGCCGTGCGTATACTGGTCCCGCGGATCCCGGTCGTTCTGACTCGGGCGTGCACATCTGTTTAGGGAGCCGTCATTATTTACGGCATGGGGGTCGAAGGAATTACATTAGAAACTCCGAAATGTTGAGTCACACCCCAGCCAACCATGAATTTGAGTAACCCCCCCTCTCTAACACAGAAATTTTGGCTTACCTGAGCCCATGTAGCAATATGTAGATATAAAAGCTCACCTAATAACCAGTCTCCGACCATATAGTATTGTTTAATTTGGATGGGTAGCATGTCATTATGGTATTTGTTAAATGTAATATACATTTCTGTGATAGTATAAAGGATTAATTCACAACAGTTCAGTTTTATCCTAGATCCTCTGCACTTATAATTATATCTGTCGAAAACATTTCTCCATGACCCAGCCTCTCCTTCCACCTCTGGTCACAACAGAAAACTACTGTGTGACATCATCATCACCATGGTCGATCCTCATCTTCACTGTCGCTGGTGCCATTGAGTACATGAACAACGATATCATTCTCATGGTCACTATCTTCTCTTTCATAATAAGTATTGCTAGTAGTGGCAGCTACTAGCAGTTTTTTGCCTGGCTTCATGTAGTTGATATTTATTGTTCTGTTAAAGTATTAGAGTAAAATATACATTATCAACTAACCATTATGTCATCGAGGACAAAGTAAGACCAAAAAAACATTCTGAGCACCCTCTTATAGCTTTCAATTTTTGAATGACCCCCAGGTCGTAGATACTGACGGTTCCCTTACTTAAAGCCAAAGGCCATCGCGTTCACTGCATTCAATAGCCTGCCATACATTGCCAAACGATTTCGCAATCACCTTGCCGCTAAAGCGACAATCAGCTGAAATTTATTACTTCAAGTTACTCAATTTTGATAGTTATTTGCCTACAGAAGTGAGCCAAGTGTATACGGTGTCGTCTTGATTTTATATCGGTACCGGGAGTTCCTGAGTGACCAACTGCAGGGTGCGCATCGGTGCACTGCCGACTGCAGTTTGAATAATCTGTATATAACGCACACTGTACCAGAATAGAATGTCAGAATGCCAAAGCTCTGTATCCTCTGAAATACAGTAGCAGGACAAATAAAATCATTCACAGGTCATTCAGCCAGCGAACATGGGCGATTGCCCGGGCAGTGTGGCGTGGCAAGGCATGGCCCCAGGAATGTTGCAAGCTCGATGATGTCATCAGTATCGGCGTTCTCGGTCACGTGCACAACCCACAAGTTGTCAACAAATCCGCGCGGCAATCCAACTCGATCGGGTAATATTTAACGTTTGAATGTCACTACAGGAGCACAAATTTGGTTCATTTCTTCACTGAACAACATTTCACGATGGAAGTAAGGGAATTACATGTAATTTCGAACATAAACAAAGGTTAAAAGTTAGAAATACTGGGGCTTTAATGTATGTTTCCTGTATTTTCAATATCAGTGGGGTACATTTATGCCATTAAGACGATACTTTAACCGTTGCCTTGTATGCTATTACAATGAATTTTACCCTCCTAATACTGTCTTTTACAGATTCTTGCGAGACAATGGGCCATTCTGGGGATCTGAACCAGAATCTCGAATCCAGGCTATTAAGAGAGACATTACATCAGACACAGACTGACTGCAAACTGTTTGTTGTAAGATAACATACTCCAGTGGCATGCAGAATGATTTCAATTCACTCAGTGAATGTCAAAAGTTCACACCACTGCCAGATCAGATGTCAATATCACAAACATCCTATCAAACAAATGATTGTACCTGTGACAAATTGTTTGTGCAAATTGTTTGTGCAAATGATCGCCTTGAAGTTGATGAATTACATCAGAACAAAAACCTGTGGCGGAGTAATAGAATGATGTTTTGGTATGGAACAAAATCCTATTTAATATCCTCTGACGGTAAAATCATTAGAATCCTTTATGTCAAATGAATTTCCACGCCACTAAAACAATGGGGTACAGCATTTAGGCTACACGATTAGCGTCCAAACTCTACGTGACATCAATACTTTGGATTAAAACAAGGCGGACAAGAAAGGTTAAAGTAACATCAGGACAATATGAAAAAATACGCTGACAACTTCCGGAAGCATCTATCTCGTAGCTTGTCAAGCTTCATCGCTTGATATGTGTACATTTGTAACCGTAGCTACTTACCTTCGGTCTTGACGGGTTGAAATGATGTTAAGATTTAGTTGATTTTTTGAAGTCTATATTATAAATAACATGTTTTTTGTAAGAATTAAAGTTCTAGTAATTTGCTATCTCTGAAATAGTGGAAGAAATTAGCTGTTAAGGACAGAAACCTCGAAGAACTTCAAGTTTCACACTTTGCCAGGAGAATCGTTCAAGGGAATATCATTTATTGTCGGTATATTATAAACAAATTTTGTTAAGATCATTATCCTCTTACAGTTTGTTTGGATACGCTTTGTTAACCAATGTTCCCTGTATTATTCACTACTTATGCAAGAATTCATACTTTGCAATCCTTGAATTTTTATTGGTACAGGAAGTGCTGTCTAAAAATTTTGTTTCGTAATTATAACAAGAACTTTAGAGATGTGCGCCACCACATGATCCGAAACGCTCCACCGATAAATTAACGAGCATACAAGAGTTTCGTAGAAAGAAAAGCTAAAGAGTCAAAATACGTTTTCATGGCCTTGTTCAGTCACACGAGTGTATGCAAACAGAGTATTCCAAGCGATGTAAACTCTTATACGTTTACTTATGTCGTATACGTCTCCATACATTGTTAACTTGACTTCCATTGCAGAGTAAAACCAGGAGGACCTCTAGTTCTATGGTTTGGATTGTGCTTCCGTTCGTTCTTTATTTCCTCGATGAACTTTGACATCCGAAACCAAAACTGATCACAAAACCTGACGACAACTGTTACAGTTCGGACTTACTAATAGTGGACCACCAAAAGTAATCCCGGACGATACACAGTTCACCAAGGTCTGCGTGAATACCGTTGGTAGACAAACAGTTCGAGATTGTCTTCCGTATTTCGGATTGTTCAGAAGTTTTTGACTTAACCCTTTTTGTTACCCGTTACACGTAGCGTTAAGTCATTGTTGACGTTGTTGGAAATTTCAGAAGTCCGGTTATGAAATCAGGAAACGCCTTTCGTGTATCCTTTTCACATCTTCTTCTTTTTGTCCTGTACTGTGGATATTCTAATACTCAACACAACGTTCTGAGTCCTGGTGATCTCCATGCTTGCTTCGCCTATAACCACAAATCTGGACCGTAAGTATTCCAGACATTTCAACCACCTTGTGTCAACTGGACAAGCAAACAGCACAAACCAGCATAAATACCAAATTATGATACGCATGCTTCTGAACCATATTGAGTTCTACCTTGCAGACGCAGATACAATAATAGCGACGCAGGATTCATTAACTTTAGGTGTTTTTGGCCGATTCTGGACTTTCGACCTAAAAGCTGTTTTAAACAAACACTGGAAAATCTAACGTTGTTGCATTCTTTTGTATGAAAAATGCATACCTTACTAGCAGTGTCAGAAGACTAGTCAAATTCTATGAATACTGTATGAAATATGTCTGCTCGACTGTGATTCTTCACTGACGCCACGGATGTCTAGATTGCATGCGATACCGCGGCCATGCCATTATGAAAGGGTATTTTGTCCTATATGCTTGGAAATTCGACTATAAAATGTTTATAATAATATGCTTTTTTACAGAATACATGGACATATGTTCTCGTACACCCAATGCTTCGGTATTGACCTCAAAATTGCGTTTTCGGCTGTACACTATACTTAGGCGGAATGCACAATACTTCGTGAATAACTGCACATAATTACATTGTTAATTGTTAAGTAATATGTTTTGTATTCTCTTCTTCGTAGGGTATACAGATGCTGTGACGGTTACTACTATAATAACTCGGCTTGTATCGGTAAGTAATCAAACCTTTATATCATCTTGAAATACATTAAAGCAACGGGCATATCAAGCGACAGGTGTAAAATCACTTTTCGACCACTCCACGAAATATATGCACGAGCGAGATTTTGTCTAGCTTGAACGTGTTCGTCCTGTGCATCATTGCGAATATAGCATGGTTGTTTTCACACTTCGACAAATCTTATCGCTTTACTTGCGTCATCAATATAGTGGTGTGATTTAATAAATTAAAGCACGCTATCAGTGAGCCTCAATGGCAAGATCACCATTTGTTGCTTGTCAAGTGATGGTGCTTGTAAAAGTAATAGTTTTGATTAGGCAAAGTCAATGGAAGTGTCATGTTACTGTTTTGATCACCATCTCCGTGATGTATTATTGATTTTATTGCACAGAACAAAACCCTGTATTTGCAACTCTCCACTGTATAATTAAAGCATATAACGTTATCGCATGCTGATAGTTGCTGCAATGAACGGCTGAACTTTAAGATCGCCATGCCTGATATTGCCAGTCACACAGTTCCCTTGCACAGCTTTCAACGGAAAGAGAAACTCATGGCTAAGTGTTTCACACCAATACTTCCACACACTTTTTTCTACACAAGATTTGAACTGCTTGCAACATTGCTTCAAGGGCTTAAAAACAGGCTATGTAGTATAATTAAAATATTCTATGTATTAGCTTCAAAGTTATATTCATACAATACACAACAACCCAAAGCTTATTTCTAGTATGAATGTCATTAGTTTTTCCATTACATAAGAGTCAGTATCCTAAGCGCGTGCTGTAAATATAAAACCTTCATATAAATACATCAATGTGTTACAAAAGATAGGGTTATTGAGCAACTAAATTGACCCAACAGAGAACAAGCAACTATTTGACATACAGAAAATGCTGTATTTTTTGTCAGTATGTCATTGATCTATTTATAAAATTAATATATTTTTGTTTTTGTTGTAATCTCCTTATGGGTGCATTTACCTTATTATTATGAATGCGTCCCGAAACCAAATCACTAAATCAGTCACCACAAAGTCGTTTGTCCGAGGTAACAATACTGACACTACGCCTACAGCAGAGCTATGCTGTAAATGCATTCAGTTAAACCTGCTACCCCTAATTTATTTTTAATACATCTTTTGTGTAAAAAAAGTCGAGACATAAGCTTTCGTCTGTATCTGCAGTTTTCATATTTCGTGAAGAACATCAAAACTTAATTTCTAATATCGATGCCGTCATCAGGTTTAAATAAACACACAGTTTCTAAATAGTCTATGAAACGTTTGTGATTTTTTACCAAGACCGTCTTTATTAAAGTATAAATTTGTTACAAATAACTATATCACTTATTTTTTTAGACTGCCCGGATGGTCGTTATGGAGAGGACTGTTTGTATGAATGTTTATGTAGAAATGAAAGTATTTGTAACAAAACAGATGGATCGTGTATATGCCCTCCTTCACTCTATGGTTCAGTTTGTGCTTTTCACTGTCCATGTGAAAATAACGGTACGTGTAACGACGACGAAGGAGTGTTCAATTCTTGTACGTGCAAAGACGGTTACTATGGCAACATCTGTGAAAACAAGTGTTCGTGTCCCGATGGTATTTTATGTGACCCCGTCTCTGGATGTCAGTGTGAAAATGGAACTTGGGGTGTGAACTGTAGTGAAGTTTGTGAATGCTCGGATTATTCTGTCTGTAACATTGCTGACGGCTCATGTACATGTCATCCTGGTTTCTATGGAGATCAATGTCAAAGTCAATGTTATTGTTTCAATGGAGGGGAATGTGGTAGTGCAGATCCGAATGTGTGCGAATGTCCATCTTCCTGGCGAGGACTAAACTGTACAGATTGTAACAGTTATGAACCTAATGGCAAGAGACACGACTTATGTGAAGATAAGTGTCTACACTGTTACAACGGAAATGATTGTAGGCCCCAGGACAATACATGCAACTGTACACCTGGTTGGCATGGTGATCGATGTGATCAGCCGTGTGAGACTGGTTACTATGGATACAACTGCTCTGAGAAATGTCTTTGCGAAAATTTTGAACGTTGTTATCATGTGACAGGAGAATGTTTATGCCATCCGGGTTACTTTGGACCATCGTGTAATCAAACATGTCCCAAAAACTGCTTACAATGCGATAAGAACAGTGGTGACTGTATATTGTGTGTTACAGGACAAATAGAGACTAACTGTGAACTGCCACTGCTTCTAAGTCTTCACGGAATAAATTGCACTGATGAGAATGGAACGTGTATCTGTACAGAAAGGTAAGCCAGTACCAATCAGTTAGTATCGACAAAGATGGCTTACACGACACAGGCACATGCATGAAAACAATTTACAGTGTGACGCATTTTATCAAGGCATGGAATTGCTACCGTTGTGGTCGTCTGTGAGGTCGATTTAAACTCTTTTATGTCATAATTTGAGGTGAAGCTTTGTTTATTTATAATTCTTTTTTCTTGAAAAAGGGCTAGCCTAAAACAACAATTATTATCCTGTTGCACATATAATACACATAGCGATTTCACACCTATCGCCTACGGAGATTGCTCCTTGTCATTACAGTAAAAGAATGTTATAAGTTGTGATAGCTTCAAGGTTTCAAAAGACCACAAAAGTAGAGTGGCCAAGGACAAGACGTCAAATATTGAATACTTGTACAACCATACAGATTGTAAAGAAGTGAGGTTACGATCAGTAAGTTACAAGGTTGGCCATCCATTTGTATTGACTATTTTATAAATACTATTTACAAACACTCACTGAGAGTACATTACATAAGAACGATTCAAGCTACGACAAGCTACGAACCTGTTATTTTTTGAACATTTTCTGAAAGATATGATGGCAAGCATCGGGTCAAGGAATCACTGGTGACAGTAATTTAATAGTCTTTTTTATCTTAGTCCAAATCGTTCTTGTTTCATAATTTAGTGATGTTTTTCCTCATTGACTGTCTTCTTCTACGCGCCCTCTTGTTTGGAGACTTGCTTTCTTGGTTTGAATATACCTTCTTCGCCTTGACATCATGTCACCAATACATTAACAAATGTGCCATTGTGAATTTGATTATTGTATCGCTTTTGTACAGAAAATGTACTCCTTGAAATATTACCCGTCAGACTGTTTAACACTCGTATGCATATATATATATATATATATATATATATATATATATATATATATATATATATATATATATGATATTTAATGTATGATGCACTTTATTCTGAAGTACTCTTTTTATATTACGGGCAGACAGACAGACAGACAGACAGACAGACAGACAGACGGACGGACAGACGGACAGACTGATAGAAGGGTAGGGGAGGAAGACGGGCATGATTCGATCGCCTTTAAATATGAGCATATTTTCATTGATAGCTTTTAATAAAATAAACAATAAAAAACGTATTACAATATTGGTTAGTATCAGTTACACATAGTATTCAAATTCTGTAACTCTGTATATTCGCAGCTGCTTAGAAATTTGCGGCAATGGATCCTGCGAACAGAATAAAGTACATACAACAGGTATGGAGATATAGTATTATGCTACTGTTATTTGCATGGTAAATTGTTATTGTCAAAAAATCGAGGTAGCAATCATCAATATGGAAGTAGGTTGCTATATACACAGTAAATTTAAAACATTAGCTCAAACGTCCTAAAGGTTAGTATAAACCATTCTTTGACATAATCATGTTTACATAAAGTTGATCTTTGGGTAGAATCCTCCTTAGTGACAGATATTTTGATTCTAATTTTTTGGCGAATCATGGTCTATTACTTGTGGGGCTGTGAAGCCTGTGGAACAAATGTCTTTTTACTGACCTATTTCTGTGAAAACCGAACAATATGTTTTACAGTAGATTAAAGATAGTGATGGTGGCCATTTTGAACTTCGGTGTCGGTAAGCACATGGCTGTTAGTTTCTCTAGTACCAATTTTTGAAAGGTAATTCCTGATTTTCATTTTTTGTTTCGGAAAATTTTTGAAACGGGAGTTTTTAAAGTTCTGTTAAATTCTAAGCAAAAGTTTAAGTGTTTCAATTTTCGAGGCGCGTAAGACCTCAAGAACAAATTTTCTAAAAAAATGGAAATAAAATCGTCTCTTTACTTTCCGCCGAGATAAAAGTAAACATGTGTTTCTCAAATGCATAAACGAAATAGGAAAACTTTATTTTCAAAGTCCACAAAAACAGAACGGCAGAAACGTACTGCAGATACTTTGAAAGTTTGAAAATTGTTCGATAGGCTAATTAAAAGCGGCCCAAATAATGTTTCCATATTCCTCAAAATATCTGAAAAATCGATATCCTTTATAGATCAGTTAATTTAAAAATTATAAATTTGTTGTTTATCTATGTCGTAAGTGCACTCTGGCGTGACTTCTTGGATTCGTCCCCTCTCCCATTTCGTAATAAACAAGCCAGAGCAAGATTACTTTGTTCTATATGAATCAAATATGAGTTGTACTGAACTCTACATCTTAGGAGTTTTAATATGATAATAGACTGAAAAATTAAGATTTTACAGTAGAATATATTTTATTCCGGCGTTCATTATTGCCTTATCCACAAAGGTTGGTGAGCAGATGTCCATATAATATGTGTTTCAGCGAACGTGAACCTTGTTCTGTGTGTCACTTTACTCGACTGCATTAAACTCCACAATGCTAATATCATTTTTAGAAAACGCTGCCGACAAGCAGATATTTACGACAGTTCTAGTGCTGACGTGTGTTTCCGTATTCTTGGTTGTCATTGTGGCTGCATGGGTATACACTCGACATGAAACGCGAAAACAGAAATGTAGGTAAGTCACTTTTTCATCAGTATGTTTAATTATGAGAAGAAACTAATCATTTTCCTTTCTCTGCAATCGTAAAATATGATTTGAAATAATGCCTGTCAAAATTCCGACAATTTTTAGTGTTCATCTATTATTTTATGTATCACCTGGACAAGTTTTATGAAGGAAAAGCAGATCAAGGGGTCAACGCTTTTTATAATTTATTACTTTTTATTTCACGGGACTGTGTCTAAAGGCGAACATAAATTTGTGATGGCGGATATTGTCTGCTATAAGTGCTTTCAAGGTATGTTCTCTACCTGGTTCGTCTCATACTTGCCTTTACAGAAACAGCACTCAACACGATTGGAACAAATTTGGGATAATTGGACCTTCATATAACTGTTGCAATATTAAAAATTACTCATATAAACAAGTGTGTAACTTAAAAAGAAAAGCAGATGAGCTCACATTTGCAGGTTAAAATGACCTTACTTCACTATCCAATTATCCCAAATTAGTTCCAATCATGTAACTTGAAGACAGTGTAAATAGTGTTAAGTGTTAAGTTAAGTTTTAAGTGCTAAAAGTGTCTTGAGGTGTTTTGTTTGTTTGTTTTTTTTAATAAACTTTGTATAGGTAACACAGTGGGTGGTAGTTTTGAATATGAATGTTGAGACTAAAGAGTACAAGGGAGTAAAGCATTCTAAATCCAGCTAAGGCAGCCCTGCAATAACGCATTTGTTTCCATATTTTTGTTACTTTATTTCATCTTTATTAATTTCTAAAAGTGGCCCAACACACGTAACATACTAGTTACAGTAAATCGTATCAAAACTAATTTGAATCCTCAACCTAGATGATTGATTCCAGGTATAAATTATATAAGTTTATATAATATAAGTAGTCCAAAATATTTTAACGCGCACATTCACAACGTTTGATGTGCATATATAGTAAAGCTGTGATAGTGTAAAAAGTCACACAACAATTTCATCGCAACATTTTATGGAAACGTGCAACCCTTACACTAAATGTGGAGGTATGAATCTCTCTCTCTCTCTCTCTCTCTCTCTCTCTCTCTCTCTCTCCCCCCAGGAATGCACAGGAAGAACCAGATTATGCAACCATTGATTACACTCAGATGAGACAGAGAAGCAATAGTAAGCTCAAGTCATGTATCTCCGTGGAATTGTTAATTCGGAAAAAGTATAAACCTTCTAACGTTGTCGACACATTCACATAATACAGACATGTTAATATGTACCTTACATTTGAAAATGTATATGTGTGCCGCTGCGTCTGTCTGAAAAAGTGCCTGTATGTGTCTGTGAGGAATTTTAATTTTATGTTGTACGTATATAAAAATTGAAGGATTTCAATATTGCTATTAACATTTTCGACATCAGACTGTATCCAAACATATTTCTGCAGTGTCGTGCGACTTTATAAAAAAAAAACAATTTAAGTGTTTCTCAAATCGAATAAGCACAATATATTAATTCAAACCATTTAGTGTAAATCAATCCCTTACCTGTCCTGCTGTTATCCGATTCCGAAATGCTTGAAATACTCAAATATTCCGAATGCTCCATATGTATTTCTAACTTCTAATATCCCTGTTTAAACCTATTGTTATGCACATCAGAACCAACAACAAAGAGACAATAGGCGGAAACTGCAAAACAGACAAATACTTTTGATGTGGGCACAATATCACCGTTTATCGAAACAAACAGACAAATACCAGTGACATACATTTAGCAACCATTTTGTTATTTACACTACACAATATTCAATGGCAGATGACAGCCAAATTTTGCAGTAATAGGTCCAGAGTAATGGCCTCACTGTCGGATGATGGTGAGTTCGAGACTCCTGCATGGTGCTGTGTACCTAAGCGAGGCACTTTGCTCCTCGGTGCTTCATTGGGAGCTTGTGGGTTATGCGTACATCATCCTGTAATTTGTACAAATGCATGCAAGACATACAAATATTTTAACAATAGTGCACATAATACGACGAAAGTTATATTAATTTCGGATTACATTACATAAACTTAAGAAAAATAAATTTTCTAACATTTTCTGACTTGCATTTATCTTCTACTTTGTAATCGTCTTTTTGTACACATTAGATTATACCTTTTTTTAAATTTTGTTATTTTTTCGAGTTGGTGTTCTTCTGAAGGACGTAAGGGTATATACATGACTACTCTTTTCAGATACAAATATGTCACATAGTGATCATCGTGACACTTATGGTCCTACGGTAGTTGAAGTGAGTAAAAATGATATCAGACGTTCATACCAATCTCTTGAGGACTTCAGAAAAAATGAATATCAAGATCTTATCAAAAAAGAAAACAGGATACCTGATGAACAAGTTGACATGCCTGACGGTAAAGATTACTCAAAACGCTTTAAGTCTCAGATTAACCGCAGTCGTATGCATTTCTACTTTCTAACCTGTCATATACGTTTTCCACTCTACTCTACACTAAATATCCGTTCAAATCTTCATCTTCATCATCCTCAAACACATCTTAAACAATCTACAATAACAAGTAGTTCAGCTGTACGATACTATAATTCAAGTAGATTTGCATGGATATAAAACAGCAATATCGTTTGGAAGCGTTACCATAGGGCTTTACTCTTTCTGTTCTTTAACCTTAAATCAATATTCACCTTATAAGGCTCTCATGAAAATGGTAGCCAACTTGACCTGATTCGTGAAAACTAACGGTTGTGCGTAAATAAAAGACACAATTTATTTACTTTATCCTTTTTATTTTTATAACTGTCGACTGATAAATTCAATACACACAAGGTGAAGCGATAATCCTGGTATGGCTTACACTAGCATTCCTGACGTGCCTGTTTATATCTGAACCTGTGAAAAATTGTTCCCGTTTCATGTTTTCAAAGTACAAATGTATCAAGCGATATTGGTGCAATATATCCAACAATCCTGTAGTGGTTTCTAGAGTCAACTAAAGATCGCTGTTAATTCCAATTAATAGTAAACCTTCAACTGGACGACGTACCGGGCCTGTCTTAAATTGAGCGAAAATTATGATCTATGCAAATAGGATGACCCCGTCTGTTCACAATACAGACACATGTACACACTATGGAACATGGCCCAAGCCTATTCTCATTACAAATACATGTACACAATATAGAAGATTAGCCTACCCTATTCGCGTTACAAATACATGGATACAGTATTGAAGATGACCCAGGACTATCCAGAATACAAATACAGGTACACAGTATTGACGATGGCACAGGCCTATCACGAATACAAATACAGGTATACAGTGTGGACGATGGCACAGGCCTATAAAGAATACAAATACAGGGATACAGTGTGGAAGATGACCAAGGCCTATCCGGAATACAAATACAGATAGACTATTTGCATTGATGATAGGCCTATGTCATCTCCCATTGTACATACATGTATTTGTATTCTAGATAGACCTGAGTCATCTTCCATAGTGTGTGCATGTATGTGTATTGTAGAGTGGCCAGGGTCATCTTCCATTGCATGTATGTGTATTGCGGATAGGCCAGGATCACCTTCCATACCGTGTACATGCATTTGTGTTATAGGTAGGGTCATCGACAGTACAGCGTACCTGTATTTGTATTCTGAATAGGTCTTCATCATCTTTCATAGTTTGTACATATATTTGTATTGCGGATAAGTCAGGGTCATGTCCATAGCGTGAGCATATATTTGTGGATAGGCCGAGGTCACCTCCTGCGATGATGTGTACATGTACTAAGCAATTGTGTTGTGGATAGACCTGGGTCATCTTTTTTACTTAGGTCATAGCATTTGCACGAAGGTGGCTCGGGGCGTCGTCTACTTAAAGGTTTACCACACATGCGTTATAATCAGGTAACACAGTCCACGAGCAACGCAAATTTACTAGAGACCCCAGAAAACATCCCACTTTTTGCGGTAAGCGCGCTAGCATAAATCGGGTTTTTAGAGTTATGATATTTCATATTTTGAATCATTAATTATCAAAGAAATTGATAGCATAAAATATTCTTGTAACAGGGAAGAAAATTAGTGAACAATAATTACAATAGATGCATTATTTCTTGAGATATCGCAATCCAAAAGTTGCCATTTGTTCTGCGGAATAGCACTGGCAGAAAAATTTTCGATGCGACTATAAATAATTTAAAATGTAAGTTACGTCCTCTGTAAGAAACGAGACTACAAGTTAACTGCAGATAATGTTTAGCCCATATAATATAGTAAGCTGACATGTGAAGGAAGTAAAATATTGTCGCGTTTGTCTTTCAACATTTATCGTGTACATTGTCCTATTTCATCATGCACATTATGCAACATATGATATATGTTTGGATTTTCTTTAATGTATAACGTATCGTAATTTTGAAGATACTTATTCACCATTATTATGAAAGATGCCTCGATATTATCTGATGCAATAATGTCAAGAAATGAGAATGTTGATCGTAATAATGACTCTTTCGGTTACGCAGTGACCAACGTTAACATTGGACGTCAATACCAATCTTTGAAGGACTTCAGCAGAAATGAATATCAAGTTCTCAACAAAGTTAATAATCGGAGGCTGGCTGAACATGTTGGCATTTCCGATGAAATCGACGACCCACAACAATTCGACCGTAAGATGAAGTGTTGTAGAAATAATTTCCTCTATCTTTGCCTTATGCATTTTCAGACCTGCTCTTCACTAAAAGGTCTCCACAATTTGCATCTGCGTCCTAACCACATGTTTATCAATCAACAATGCCAAATAGTAGCACCTTAAGTAACTTGCGCTCTGGACGATTCTTCTCAATTTGCATAAAGTGACAAAAATAACCTCATAAGAATAGTTGCAGATGACGATGCTACAAAGGTTTTCGATCCGTTTGTAAATGTTTGAAACAGTACAACAAGTTGTATTTCAAATTTACCAAACATACATATATAATGCAAGCCAAATGTAGACGAGAAAGGATCATCGATTTGTAAATTTCAACTTTTCAACCACTGTTTCTGAAACTTACAATTTTCGCCTGATTATGGTGACATTGCAAAGCAAACGATTCTGTTTGAAAAAAAACCAACAAGATTCACTTATATCAGTTTAACATACTATTCATTACTCCATAATTTTAAAAATTGCGTAAATTCCGTGCTGGCAAATATTCCATCTTCACTGCCAATGCTATGACAAAACGTTCACATTTCCATTTCGATGGAACAATTGCTTTTCGTATAATATAATTAAGGTATTACATTAAGTGATAAAACATTAAAATCGATGTAACAATGTGTTATTATATGGGACTGTCACACAAATTTTAAGTAATTGTTGAAAAAGTGCGTTATCTCCTGTGTCAGACATGAAACTATTAGTTAACCGCAGATAACTGTTTAGCCCACACAAAATAATAAGTTGATATAAAAGAAGGAAAATGGTGGCGCATTTGTCTTCCGATATTTTTCGCATACTTTGTGCTCCTTTAATCCATTATATTATGTTATATCATATGTTTGGATTGTCTTTAATGCATAAAGTATAGTGATTTTGAAGATACTAATTTAAAATTATCACGAAGGATGCCTTAGCACATTTATACCTTATCATTCCCCAGGTGCAATAATGCCTAGAAATGAAGAAGTTGATCATGATGACCTTTTCGAATACGCAGTGACCAGCGTTGAAATTGAAGGTCAATACCAACCTCTGAAGGACTTTAGCAGAGATGAATACCAAGCTCTTAATAAAGGAAACGATCGTAGGCCGGATGAACATGTCGGCATTTCCGGTAAAATCGATTCCCACAACGATTAGATTGTTAGATGAAATGTTGTAGAAATACTTTCCACTCTTTTTGTAGCTTGCACTCTTCCAGAAAAGGTCTACACATTTGCATCTGCATCCTCTAAACATCTTTATCGCTAAACAGTGTCAAATAGTAGCACCTTATGTAACTTGCGCTCTCGACGATTTTTCTAAATGTACATAACGGGACACAAATAAGTTTATAAAAAACGTTGCAGTTGACAGCGCGACAATAACTGTCGATCAGATTGACAATGTTTGAAACAGTCGCTGAAGTAATATTTTAAAATTTACCGAGCGTGAACACATACTGCAAGCGCAATTTGGGCTGTTAAAAGAATCAGTACAATTAGATATTTTTCAGATCAATATCTGTACCAGATTTCACTGAATTGGGTGCCGTAATTCGAGAGTTATATACCTGCAAAGTTCATTAAATATGCAACTGACCCCTTAATTAACTTCACACTACTAAATGCTTTACACCACAGTTAGGTATCAGTGGGATCAGTACCTGCAGAAGATTTCATCACATTTGGTGCAGTTATATCGGAGTTATATGACTAATTACAAAACTTCATAAAATATGCAAATGAACTACTTATTAACAAGACACTGCCCAATGCTTCTAAGTATAATTAGAGATATATCACATCAATATTTGTTGCACGTATCATCAAGTTTGGTGCAGGAATTTCAAAGTTATGACACTAATAACAAAAGTTCATTAAATATGCAAATGAGCAGATAATTGACATGACACTCACAGTATCATCATAATGTTCTGAGATTGTCAACCGTGAAAAGTTTCATGAAATTTTGTGCAGTATTTCTTGGTATATCTACATTACCGACTCCACAGGGAAACAATTGTACGGAAAAAATGAAATTACATAACTTCATTACCTAAGCCACACTGACTAAAATCAAATTGGTTCTTGCATATGGTATATGGTACCTGTGTACCAAATCTGACTTAAATCTTTTCAGGCATTTTTAAGTTAATGTGTAAACAGACTGACAGACACACACACGGGGAGACAGACATCGTTATGACATCAGCCCACTTGTGTGAACACGTGAGCTAAAAACATAGGCATTTCAACCGTTGTTCTCGAAATTACTCAACATATTCGATCCTGTATCAATAAAAGACACAATTCATATAAATTTACCATATCAATTGCGCTTGTCAAAATGCACTTTCAATCTTCACTACTGATGCCGTGACCAATAGCATCGTTGTTGTAATAGATAATAAAATTTGATATTTTTTTTGCACAAATATTAGACAAGATTTGAAAATATGTAGACATGTGGAAATTGGACAAATTGTCAACTGAATATATATGTGTTAAACCCATTCAAGACCATAATTAACTAAGCAGAACAAAAGGTTTGCGTCGTTTCCTAACACTGATATTTGCCTCTCCTCTTGCGTAAAATATACAGTCTTAGAGGTTCGGCTTTGTCTAAACGTCCAAAACATCATTATTTTTAAAATTTCATGATTTGTCTATGCCTTATCGTGTTCAGGTCCAACGATATCAAGATACAAACACAGTGATATAAAATACACTTCCGAATATGATGGGACCGATAGCAAAGCAAGACGACCATACCAATCTCTGAAGGATTTCAACAGAGATGAATACCAAACTCTTATTAAAGGAAAAGTACGCAGGTCTGAAAAACTTGTTGGCGTAGTCAATTAAAGTGGTGTCTGTAGTGCAGGTATGTTTGTCTCAACCTCCAAAAATTGTTAACTGCATTATTACACACGAATACACTCTAGTAATTTGCACAATTTTTGCATTTGAATAATGTTCGAAATCCACTTAGTCAATGGCTGAAGGGCAGGTCAAGAGAAATTTCAGAATTTGTCAAGAGAGAAGACACGTGGAAGGAAACCGTAGTGTCTCTTTTATTTAAAGTATAACATTTTTCACATGATAATATTGGTTTTAATACATAATATGCTGATTGCAACTGCCACACCATCGATAAAAAGTGGTAAATATGCTGATGATTTTGACCTAGATATATATTGTATATACAATAAGGTGCATGTAACTTTGATTGCCTAGGTCTGCTTTTGTTTACAAGAAATAAATGACCGAAAGAGGTTTCCACTTTAGCTGATAAAGCCAGCAAGTCTTTGACTACGTCTTCAGCTGCCGGGCGGAAACCTGATTATCTGCATGTTGATACAAATTTGAATTATATAGTTCAGAAATCAGGGTACATTACACGCTGGTTGAAACTTCTTGAAATGCCTTTTAATAGAATTCCAAGACAAGTATATCTGATGTTGTCTCGACAACATGGGTAGAAATGCATTTGCCTTTGGTTTTTCATGGGTTTCTCTGGAAGTAGGTAAGAAGCAATTCTTTCTGTATACTTTTGAAAATAGAGATAATCATGTTTGTAAACTATACTTGAAGGACAATTTAGCGTTGGAACCGAAGCTTCGTGAATATATTCAGTTTAAGAGTCTTTTGGAACCCGAAATTATCTGTACTTTCAAGCTATTCGAATGTTTGCATGTTTTCAGTGTTCGGTTCTTCCCTTTACAATAGAGGAAGGCAGAAGATACAACACTGCTCCAGCAGATATTATCTGTAGACACTAATTCCAACGACTATTCTAGTTTTTATCAGAATATAACTAGCAAGCAAAAACGTCTGCACATATTGTGTGCGTGAAACCCGCAATGTGTTTATCTAGCACAAAGAACAGAAGGTATCATAAAAACGAAACGATCCAAATAAATTTTAATCATTTATTTAAAACCTAACTCTCTCGTGACAGGGGTACCATGGTTTTATCTCAAGTGTAGCCGCTCTAGGCAATATACTTTTATTTGGATGGATTATCTGTTTATGAGACACTGTTGTTTGCATTAGATAACAAATGTTAGAACAACGAACTGCATATTAGACAACATGTAGTCTTGGTTCATCGAATTAAACTACAATCGCTTCGATAACTCGAGCAATCCATATTTCAATTTACATGTTATCTAAATTCAAAAGCCTGGAATAGATATGACGACAAGAAAAACAAGATAATTTTACAAATATTAAGTAAAACCAAAATCATGCACTATACGACCTCAGCGTGATACAATGTATACGATACATTATTGCTAAATGCCTTCCTTGCTGACATAAGGCAACCCACTTTTCCGCCATCGTTACCTCGTAGAAAGAATATGTTTTCTTTTCGGCGCTAACTATCATGCCATGATCTGATTATAGAGCAGAATTTATAGTAAACGTTCCTACTTTTTTCCTACTACTTCCCACCACGCTTTAGTCAAAGATTTATTGCCTTTTTACTTTGCATTTCAGAATAATGCAAATATTTATATAGTAAAGCCAATGATTCCGCCGATGTGCTTAATGCTGGAAGGGTCCATCATAATAGTCTCCCTAACATATATCTGGAATTAAATGCATGAACACAAATTATATTATACTTTCCTAACAGCTGACGAAATTGAGACATTGACGACAAAGACTTGCTTAAAACCTTGTAATGATTGCTCCTGTACGGCATATCGTGCTGGCAAGCAACGCCGTGAAAGATAAGACATCATGAATACACCAATAATTTATTTGATTTATCTAGATCGACAAGGGGCGAAATAAAAATCTATGGTTTTGTTTGCTCGTCACGGTCTTCAATCATCTAGCTGTGTCTTCTTAGATCAGCATAAGACAAAGTGTGTATAAGAACACTTGCTGCTGATGTGCAGCTGGCTCGGAAAGTTCTATCTAACTAGTCGATTGTCACTGTTTACAGTAACTTAGGGAGTCTGTTGTGTATTATTCAATGTTAGCGGTAAGAGTCAGTCAACAAATTAGATAACAGCTTCCGAGGTGCTGCAAATTAGCTAAAAATGTTAAGCACGATGCTGAAATTCTGAAGTAAATAGACAAAAGAATAAAGTTAATATTACAAAACAAAACAAGAACTATCTGCTGGATTTCAATACTTTGATGTTACAGAGAAAATTCAGAGAAGGTGGTGCTGAAAATTATTTGTAGTTCCTAACCATACAACAAAAGAAGCTGCCGAAACTTCTTGAAATTTTCTTTTCATAGAATTCCAAGACAAGTATATCTGATGTTGTGCAATCTTGACAACATAGGCAACGTCCACTTACGACATTTCATATTCATTTGGCTTTTGTTTTGAATTGGTTTCTCAGGAAGTGGGTAACAAGCAGTTCGGTTTGTATACATATGCAATAGACTTTAAGATGTGTTAAACAACGCTGGAAGAAAGATTTAGCGTTCAAACCTAAGTTTCCTACACATATTCATTTTAAGAGCACTTTTTAGCCCTGAAACTATATGTACCGTCAATGTAATGGACAAGCTATTCGAAAGTTACATGTTTTCGTTGCTCACGTCTTTCCCTTCCAATAAAGGAGCTTAGAAGACACAGCATTTCTCCAGCAGATACGATCTGTTAAATTCTATAATGTGAATATGGTAGAAGATGAATATCACTTTCTTGTAATTTGCCAACTGTACGATAGCTAAGATTACAATACTTACCCGTAGATTTGTTTCTCGAACCAAATTATTACAAACTTGTAAATTTAATGAGTTCATCTGTCTCAGAAGACTTACTTAGTCTTTGTAATTTTGGTTACAAAGCATATTTGAATAGACTTGTCAACATATTACTGCTATGTTTTCACTTAATCATTGCCGTGTGCTGTAACTTTTAATTTTTTTATCTATCGCTATTCGATCATTTTGTACTCGACACAAAATATCAGATGTAACTCCTTTTGCATATGATCCGGTGGCCTTAGACGTAAATAAAATGTATTGAAACTTCAATAGCTTTTATATCTAACTATATAATTAATTCATTTTAATTAATTACTTTAACCAAAAAGTTGAAACAACGTTAACTGCAAACAGTTTCACCATTTTTGAAATAAGAGAAATGCAGCTCAACGGAGATTATATGTCTGTTATTAGTGTGCATTGTAAGTTCACTTACCATCATAGTTAAAAGTACTACCTCCATTGTAAAGTACATACTTGTTGGTAACACTAAGAAAATAACACTTAAATTACTGTAGACCTATTAAATTGAGTGCGAATTGAACTTGTACACCTCCTACTATCAGTGTGTTGTTATATATATATATATATATATATATATATATATATATATATATATATATATATATATATATATGAACTTTAGTGTTGTAAATAATCAATACCATTTTTTATGTTATTAGGGCAAATTCGCATGTTCGTTACTATTTGTAAATTGCATTTACTTTATTGAACGTTTGAAACATTAAAAATAGAATTCATAATAAAATCAAGAAATCAAATTTAGCAGCAGTAATGCTAACAGCACGCAGTTTCACCTTTTCACCATCTCTTACCTTTACAAAACACCTTTGACAAGTTCAAATGATTGTAAACTTATGTCCCCTATGCTATATTGTTTCTGTTGACCAAATAATGTATGGGCAATATTAGTTTTATTGGCACAGTATGAAATGAATAGAGGTGAATATATTACCTTACACTCTGTACTTTAGGGCTGTAATAAGACTATTACATTTTGTCAATTATTTAATGAGACGTCGTTAATCATTGACAGGAGACGGTACTTCTATTGGAAATTAGAAACCATAGGTAATCTAAATATCCTCATTATGGGATGAACACTACATAGCTATTTGATTTGAAACAAGTGTTAGCTTCAGAAGGGACTATCTCTTTTTACTACTTTCTGCTTTTTACTCATCTAGATTCAAGTCAACAAAATATTCATCTAATATTCACAATCTCTGATAAAACCTATCACAATGTTTATGCAAATATATACTTAGTAAAATTATTTATTCCGTATTTGCCTTCGAAATTATGATAGAACACTTACTGTTCAAGAGACTTCTTTTCTGTACTGCATCCAAACTTTTAAAACGTTTACTTATTCTTGGTAGGGTTTTAGTATGGTTTACCTTTTTGACTTTATTTCTATAAGGTTCTGACTTAGTATTAGTTGAACGTAAACTTTTAGGCTGCCATTTTGCCATTGTGTCATATTGTCGTAAAACGTTGAAAATCTCAACATTTATCGAACAATTTTGGTAATATACATTCTGGAACGAAGGTTATTCAGTCTCTCGTGTTTTCCAATGTTTTGATTGAAGGAGTATACACCTGGCGGTCATTGATACAGATAATTGTAAGTAAGACGCCACACTGATTAATAGGAAAACAAATATATTGTTAATCAAAACAAAAAAGTTTAATTTTAAGTATTTTCTCGATTGTACGAGATTGATTTGATTATGAACCTAATATGCAGCTGTTTTATAATCAGATGAACTTTGTGCCTATATTAATATTGTTATTTAGTCACTTTTTAGGCATTTGTTTGATCTTTACGTTAACGTGAAGCTGTTACATTGCCGTATTTTTATCTATAACGTAATGTTTTTTTTAGAGAGCGGTGGACATTTTGTCTTTATTATAATTTAGGCCTACATGTATAATGTATTGTAGCAGGTTGCATGTATGAATAAAAGTTGTTGCTTCAAAAGATCGGCCCTTTTGGCAAAAGTGGCTTCTTCTGTATAGAGCGTAGAAGAAAAAAATAAAGATTCTTGTGTTAATCATCCATATCAGACTTTACAATGAAAGACCTTCGTCAATGTAGCAGGGTGTGTGATTTTTGGCGATTCATTTTGGTCAGATATTTGAAATTAGTTCTTACAATCTTTCATTGCTTTCTTTTGAAACCTAGGTAGTAGATCATCTCCAATATATTAACACTCGGTCACTATAAAATTAATAGTACTACATATGCCAGCCTGAATGGTGCTAAACTTACAGAATATGCAATCTATACCTTGAATAGTATGATGCGACCTCTTCAATAGAGATGTTCTAAAGAAGCACAGTAAGATTCTCAAAAAGTAGAAGATAAATGCAAGACAGAAAATATTACTTTTCTTAACTTCATGTTATGTAATTAATTATCCGAAATACTTTGCATATCGTCCGGTGTTCATGAGACGTACAAAAACCTCTGATTGCTTTTATATTTATTTATATAATTAACATATAATTACAAGTATATTAATTAATTTACTATAACAAAACAGTTAAAACAATTTCACAAATACTGAAGAAGAAGAAGAAATTCAGCTCAACGCACATTACATGTTGGTTATTATGTATTGTAAGTTTATTTACCATTCTAGTTAAAATAGGACTTCCATCTAGAATTACATAATTGTTGGTAACACTAAGAAATTAACTCTTTTCTTTCTGTCTATAGACAGAATTAGTATTTAGTTGATTTGCGCAGTGTCCTGACTTTCTTCTACGTACCTGTTTAATCGAGTTTGAAATAGAAATTATAAACCTACTACTATAATAGCGTTGTGTTATATATATATATATATATATATATATATATATATATATATATATATATATATATATATATATATATATATGTATGTATATATATATATATATATATTGAGAACTCAACTATAGTGTTGTAAATAATTAATAGCGTTGTTTTTATTAAGACATAATCCAACGTTCAATCCCATGTTCAATACCATTTCTCAATTTCATGTACTTCATTGAAAGTTTTAAATACAAAACGATGTGTTTCACTTTTACGATTCTAATTTAATTCATAAAACTCAAACGTAGCGGCATTTATGCTACTATCACGCATTTTTTTAATGTCGATGTAACCGTTACAGAACATCTTTCGCAAGTTCAAGTAATGTAAGCTATATGTCACCTATGAAATGTGTTGCTTCTGTTTACCCTATATGTGTCGGAAATTTTAATGCACTACATTTTTATTAACATACTACAAAATGTAAAAATGGTGAATATTATTACCTTTCACGTTGTACTTTAGGATTGTTATCAGACTTTCACATTTTGTTAATAACTTCATGAGACGTCGTCAACCATTGAAAAACCACGGTTCATCTATAGGAAAAGAGAATCCAAAGGCTGGTTTGTCATATCGCCCTTACGGGATGAAAGCACTATAGGTTTTTGAGTAGGAACAGATATTAGCTTTAGAAGAGACCTTCTTTCACTCTACGTTTTACTCATTTTACTTGGATCACGTCAACGAAACTGCCATCCAATGCTCCCTACCTATAATACAACCTATCATAGTATTTATGCAAAAATATACTCATGCAAATAATATATTTCATATTTGTGTTCACAACTAGTATACAACTCTTAAACTAAAACAGATTGTTTTTTTATTTCGCACAAAATTCAAAATTTTAACCAAGTTTACTTATTCTAGATAGGATTTTTCTGTACTCAGAATGTTTTGTTTTGTTTTTAAATTTAGCATTATCGGGTTCTGATATAAGTCTGTCCTTGTTCAATGTTGATACATTGTGTTACTACTATCCGAAAGTAGAAACCATGGGCTAAATCTTCATATCCCATAAACGGGATGAACACACCATAGCTGTTTGATTTGAAATAAGTGTTAGCTTTGGAAGGGACAATCTCTTTCTGTATGTTTTACTCATTGTCCTGGATTAAAGCCATCAGAATTTTCACGTAATATTCACATCCTCTTGTAAAACTTATGATAATATTTATGTAAAAATATACTTCATACTTAGGCATATAATATATGTAATATATGTCTTGGCAACTTTGATATAACACTAAAATTCCAAGAGATTCTTTTCTCTATTTCACACGAACTCCAAACTTTTAACCAAGTTAAGTGATAGTAGGTTTGATTTTAGAATGGGTCACCTCTTTTTCAATTTAGTTTAATTGGGTTCTGAAGTAATATTAATTGAACGTAAATGTTTAGTCAGCCATTGTTCCATTGTGTTAATTTGTCACAAAGAGTCAGAAATTTCAACATTCATCGTAAAACTTTGGTCGTATATATTGTGCAAAGGGGGTTACTCAGACCTTGGTGTTTTTCAATTTATTTCGTGAAGGAGCATACACCTGGCGGTCCCTGATATAGACATTTTAATTGAGACGCTCATTTTTTATAAGAAAAGATATAAAAATACAATACATTGTTAATAAAACCAAAAAGGTTAATTTAAATATTTTGTCGTATGTATGAACTTGATTTAAACTCGACCAAATATGCATCGGTTTTAAAATCGGGTGAACTTTATAGCTGTATTAAAATTTGTATTTAGTCACTTTTATTTGCTTATTTGTATCTTTATTGTAATGTGCAGCTGTTTTATGATCATGAACATTTTGTAGCCATTAAATTTACATATATAATGATGTATAACAATAGGTTGAATTCAAAGAGTAGCGTTTTAAGGTTATAAGATTAGCACTTTCATCATCAGCGGGCTTTTCTGTATAGAGTTTTGGCGAAAAATAAAGATTCTTGTTAATTTATACTTTGTATGGTCTCTGATGTCCCACACTTCAAGAAACTTGATAACTTCTTAGCAACAGTTACTATCCCACGAAAAGTTCGAATCCTATGGAGTAAAAAGCAAATTGTGAGAAACTTGAAACCTCATATCATAAGGCAAAATCAAATGACTGGGGCAGTTGTCGATATCTTACGTAATATCATGATGTGAACAATGCCTCGAAGTAAGTTAAACGCTGTTAAGACGGTGGGAAAGGTTTCTTTTGTTAGAAAGCCCTAATTTCACCTTAATCCGCAATCTCGATGAACACACTGTTGTTGTAATTGCTATTTCAGTCTGTTTCTATCAAAGCACACTACGGTTTCATTACGCCTTGTAAAGAACAATTTTTGTGTGTAAATATAAAGTGAGTATTAAACTACAGACTATGTAAGGAAGTTTTATCATTCCTTTAAAACAAATGCTGAGGCAATCCCAGATGGAACGATGCTATGTTTGGCTGAACATTTGGCAAATTTCGATAGGATTGTTATGGCTGTAAAGAGACATTGTTATACTGTTCGTATCTAACCCTTATAAATAATATGTAACCTGTGCGTGGGTAGACACTAATTCCAACGATTATTCTAGTTTTTATGAGAAAATAACTAGCAAGCAACCAGCTCTGCATGCACATATTGTTTGAGTGAAACCCGCAATGTGTTTATCTGACAAAAAGAACAGAAGGTATCATAAAAGCGATACGATCTAAATAAACGGTGGCAATTTATTTAAAACCCGACTCTCTCGTGACAGGGGTGCCATGGTTTTATCTCAAGTGTTGCCGCTCTAGGCGATATACTTTTATTTGGATGGATTATCTGTTTATGAGACTCTGTTGTTTTTATTAGGTAACCAATGTTGGAACAATGAGTTATACATCGAGGTTAAATGATTTAAACTGCAATCGTTTCAATATCTAGAGCAATCCTTATTTCAATTTACATGTCATCCAAATTCAATCGCCTCGAAGAGATATGACCACAAGAAAAACAAGATAATTTTACAAATATTCATCAAAGCCGAAATTATGCACTGTTTGTATATCCTCAGCATGATACAACGTATACATACAGTATTCAGAAGTTCCTTCCTTGCCGACATACGTCAACTCACTTTTTCCGCCGTCGTTACCTCGTAAGAAGAATATGTTTTCTTTTCGGCGGTAAATATCATGCGAGGATTATAGAGCTAATGCTTCCGGTGATGTGTTTAATGCTGGAAGATTACATCATAATAGTCTCCCTAACATGTATCTGGAATTCAATACGTAAACACATCAATCCTATTATACTTTCGCAAAAGCTGCCGAAAGCGTAACGTTTGACGACAAACGTATCATCGTTGCTCCTGTTGCCACTGCTTCGAAGTGTTCACGGGATAAATTGCACTGTACAGAGAGGTAAGTCAGTACCAATCTGTTAGCATCGACAAAGATGGGTTACACATGGCACAGGTAAATGCATAAAAACAATTTATGAAAGCTCTAACACATTTTATCAAGGCATGTAATTGCTATATCTGTGATCGACTATCAAGTAGAATTAAACTCTTTAATTTCATTATTCATGGTAAACGTTTGCGAAATGATTATTTCACTTTTTCTTGAAAAGGGAATAACATAATACAAAAATTATTACCCTGCACATATAATACACATAGCGATTTCACACTTATCGCGTCCAGAGATTGCTTCTTGGCATTACAGTAAAAGAATGTTATAAGTTGTATAAATTTCAAGGTTTCAAAGACCACATAAGTAGAGTAGCAAAGAACAAGAAATCAAATATTGAATACTTGTACAGCCATATAGATTTTGGAATTAGTGAGGCTACGATCCCTACGTTACACGGCAGTCGATCCAATCCAATGCATTGACTATTTCCTAATTATTTAGTGATTTTTTTCCTCATTGGCTGTCTTCTCTTACGCACCCTATTGTTATTGATTTCTTGTTTGAATATATATTTTTCGCTTGAGAAAATGCGCTCCTGGAAAAATTGCCTTCAGACCGTTTCAAATTGTATGCATCATCGTATTTGTATGCTTTGAGCAAAGTGAGATCCCGTTGAATCCCTAGTTATTTTCATATTTAATGTACGGCGCACTTTACTCTGAAAGACTTTTGGTTCCTATGCACATGGCAGACATACGGGCAGGCAGAAGGACAGACAGACAGACAGATAAACAGACAGAGACAGACTGACTGACAGACAAACAGACAGACAGACAGACATAGAAATAAGGGTAGGGGAAGAAGACGGTTATGATCTGGTCGCCTTAGAATATGAGCATATTCTCATTTACGGCGTTTTATAAGCTTAACAATAAAAAAACAATATTGGTTATTATCAGTAACACTTAAGTATCCAAATTATGTAATTCTGTATATTCGCAGCTGCTTGGAAATTTGCGGTGTTGGATCCTGCGGCCAGAATAGGATACATACGATAGGTATGGAGAGATAGTATACTGTTCTTTACATGGTTTATTGTTATTTGCAAAAGAAAATGGACTTGCAATCATCAATATGGAGGTAGATCGCTGTTTACACAGTGACCATAATCATGTTTAAGTAAAAGTTGATTTTTAAGTAAAATCCGCCTTTGACACATACATATTCATTCTTTTTCTACAATTTTGTCTGTTACTTGTGTTGCTCATTCTGAAGCCTGTGAAGCAAGAGTCGTTTTACTGAACTATTTCTGTGAAAATGATTTCCAGTAAATAAAGGTAGGGATAGCGACCATTTTGAATTTCAGGAGTCTGTAAGTATTCGCCTGTTTGCTTCACTATTACACAATTTTGCAAGGTGATTCCTGATTTTTATTTTTTATTTCGGGGAATTTTTGAAAGTGAATTTTTGAAAGTTACATTACCGAAATTTTAAACAAACGTTTAAGTCTTTTACTTTCGAGGCGCGTAAGACGTCAAGGACAAATTTCGTAAACTATTAGAAATGAATCGGTTCCCGGTAAATATGCGTTCCTCACATGCTTACACGAAATACGAAAATTTTATTCCAAAAGTATTCAGTCCTCAAAAGCACAAAAACATAAGGGCAAAAAATACCGTAAATACTTCGAGAGTTGAAAACTGTACCATAGGCTCATTCAAAACGGCGTCCATAATGTTTCGATATTCCTAAAAAAATATCCGAAACATTACAATCCTTTATACATTCAAGTTGTGAGTTCAAAAACTGTTGATCAGTCAAAATAAAAATTTGACGTCTTTTCTATGTCCCAAGTGACTTCTTGGATTCTTCCGTCCCCCCTTTCGTAATAAACAAGCAAAAGTAAAATTACTTCGCTCTACATGAATTAAAATATGTCCACATAAGCAGAAGGTAAGAAAATATTTGCAAGATATGAGTTGTACGAAATTCTACATCTGAGGCGTTTAAATATGAGACCAGACTAAAATATTGAGATTTCTACCGTACAATATATTTTATTCCGGCGTTCATTATTGCCTTATCCGCAAAAGTTGATGTGCAGATGTTCATACAATATGTGTTTAAGCGAACATGACCCTTTCTTAGATGTCACTTTACTCAACTGCACTTAATTTAACATTTTCATTTTAACACGTACGTGTCATTTGTTTCACAATACACTGCAGACGATAACATATTAACGACAGTTCTAGTGCTGACATGTTTTTAGTATTCTTGGCTGTCATTCTGGCAGCATGGATATACACTCAATGTCAAACAAAAAGACAGAAATCTAGGTAAGTAACTTTATAATTATTATGTTTATTTATGAGAATAAACTAATCATTTTCTGTGCTCTGTTATCGCCAAATATGATTGAAATAATTGCTGTAATTATTTCTCCACCATTGTGCTAATCAGTGTTTTCGTTTGTTTTTGTTGATTTTTTAATTACCTTTGAAAGGTAACACAGAGGGTGACAGTTTTTAATGTGAATGTTGAGACTATAGAGTACAAGAGAGTAAAGCGATTTTAACTGCAGTCAGGGTAACCTTGCAATAACGCATTTTCCCACATTTTTGTTACTTTATTTCATGTGGTCTCACCAACGTAACATACTATTTACAGCATATACTGTAAAAATTAATTTGAATCCTCAACCTATATGATTGATTCGTGTTACAAATTATATAAGTGGTTAAACCATATTTTGCACATAATTATTTAAAACGTACGTTTACAAATTTTGATGTGTATTAATTCTTTCCAAATATCTCAGAAGTGTTAGGGTGCCATATAACTTAATGTTGCAATATTACAATTATTATTAGAGTTGTAACAGTCAGTCGGATGAATGAACTGTCCTTTGGCTTGCAGGCTTGAAGTTGCACAAAGTCCACAGTGTTAATCCAGCGTTGGCAGTGAAGGTCTTGAAAAGTCTTGGGAATGACTTGCTGCCGGAGTTTCGAAACACTTATGGTAACACACAAGTGACACGATCCCCAAAGGTCTGACTGGAAGCTGTGCACGTCCCTTTTAAACCCGTGTGCTTACATAAAGGCATATAAGAACAATCTAGAACTTTTATTGACATGCAAATAACTGTTCTAAAATTATCCCTCTTACACAACTAATCAACTTTCCAGAACATTTCAAACATGACTAATTGAATTCAAGGTTGTGAGGTCATTAAGGGCAGTGACCTTGAGAATGTTCTAGACTAATTGAACTCAGGTCATGATGAGTGTGGGGGAAATGACTTATATAACACAATTTATTGAGTTTAACTTTTCCTTTCTTTTTATAACTATCGATCGTGTTAAATTTATTATCACAAATGGGAAGCGATAAGTCGTTGTAGTTTTCTCGACGTGCATGTTAATTGATTGATTACAAAAAAAATCTATCTTGATTGATGAATCCGTGAAAATCGTTCAAATTTCATGTTTTTAAAGGTACAATGTATCAAACGATCGGCGCTATGTATCGAATATGGGAACTAGTGTTAACTAAAAATTGCTGTTTTTGAACCTAGATCTCTCTCCTAAGTTGTGCTCCCCCTCTTTTCCATATTATGCATTGACATACGTTTGATATATTTTAGTGGCAAATACGTCATCAGATCAACAAGGTGATGTCATTGACACTGCTGAAGATATTGTGATCGGTGATAACGTGAGACACTCCTACAAATCTTTGGAGTATTTCAGCAAAGTCGAATATAAAGGTTTAGTCAATGGAGAAGATCGTAAGCCAGATGAATTTGTTGGCTTGACCGATGAAAACAATGGTATACAACGATTTAATTGTAAGATTAAATTATGTTTTTTTGTTTTTTCTACACACTTCATGGTAGTGACTCAAAACATTACCAAGGAACGCTACAAGTGAGCTTATGACAACTGGAGAAAACTGTTTACAATCAATTACGTATATTAAGTTAATATGAAAGAATAATTATCGTTTCATATTGAAGGATAAGATTTATCTGCTATGTTCTGCTCCTCTTTTATCGTTAATGATGCAATATCATATGTTGGCATTTCACTAACGTCAGATACATCATTGTTTTCATAGATGCTATAATATGTTCATGCAATCGATATGTTCAGGTGACAATACTTAACGAATTGAACCTACAGTTGTTGGATATGACCCTGTTGAAGATACCCTCACAGACGATAATGTCAGAGGCTCATACAAGTCTCAGACGAGCTTCAAGAGGGATGAATACCACAGTCTTTTAAATGGAGAAGATCGTTGACTTCGGGAACTTGACAACGTGGCTGAAGAAAGCGATGACTCTCAGAGATTTCATTGTAAGAAAAGATGTCTAAGAGTGTATTCCTAATCATACGTTGCCTTTTGCGTTTTCCCAGGCATTCATTCGGGACAGTCGTCAAATGTGCCTCTTTATCTAATCCATATTATAAACGATCAACAATGCATAACACCTTTCACGAATTTACGTTCTCGATGCATCTTGTAAATTGATATTATGAAAGTGATTCGCATGTAGGAAATATTAATCTTGTGAAAGTTTTTGCCATTGCTCAATGTTCGATGGGTTTGGATACATTAAAATATTCAAAAACTGTTTCTAATTCCCTTCCCGTTCATCTATGATGTATGCCTTATACATACGGCTAGTTTTCAATCGGGTTCGAACCCATAACATACGGCATAAGTCGCCTAGCGGAGAGGCCACAGAGAGAACCGCTCGGCTAAATCCCCACTCCCAAAAAAGAGTGGTTCAATAGCCGGCTAAGTTGTTACATTTTTCTGACTGAGACCGCTCCACACGTTGTAGAGTTCGTGAAGCACTCACGCACGCATGCTCACTATCAAACATCGCACATACAAACTTTATTGAAGCGAATAAACGAATTCATCGCTTTAACTGGGCGAACGATAACCTCAGGGACAATTCTGTCCACCAGGAGAGCTACCAACCCAGGGTAGAAAATACGGCTAGTTTTCAATCGGGTTCGAACCCACAACATACGGCATCAGTCGCATAGCGGAGAGGCCACAGAGAGAACCGCTCGGCTAAATCTCCACTCCCAAAAAAAGAGTGGTTCAATAGCCGGCTAAGTTGTTACATTTTTCTGACTGAGACCGCTCCACATGTTGTAGAGTTCGTGAAGCACTCACGCACGCATGCTCACCATCACACATCGCACATACAAACATACGTATACTCATATACGTGAACAGGCAAAGCAAATGGCAAAGTTTCTTCGTAGCGATGTTATTAATATCTATAAAATATGACTTTTACTTGTAGTTCTTGGAACTTGGTTACAATATTCACCCGACATGAAAATGTTACTCGTCGTTCCATATGCAAGCAAACAAATCTATAATAAGAAAAGTAACAATTTCTAACCGACGCGTTTTTCATAAAGAGTATGAATGAAAGAAAATCAAACAGTAATAAACTCGTCCACAGTCCTTTCTAAATTCCTTGATTACGTGTATTTTGCATAATCATATTATATATATATATATATATATATATATATATATATATATATATATATATATATATATATATATATATATATCATAGTCAAACGTATTAACATAAAATAAACCATATCAAGAAGAACCTTGTGCTGAGACCATGATTCCCCTACCCCTGGGACAGACTTTTATGCAATCCCTTATGGTTATATCTGATTAGTCGTTTGTCAACTTTCACAGTAACTTAGAGAATCTATTTGTATTATTCAATTATAACGGTAACATTCAGCCACCAAAATGGATAACAGCCTCCATGGCGCTGTTCGTCTGCCCTAGGGAATGGGGTGGAACCGTTAAACAGTGTATATCGTAGTTGTAAACCAAGACGTATCGGCGTACCGTTTTAATGAAAATCCATCTTTACGGGGGGTGGGGCATTATAGTCCAAGTACTGTAACTTTGATTTGCAAATCGGTAAACATATTAGTCTACATTTTTGAGAAAAGACGGAATGTCTTTACAATTGATCTTTAAAGTTGTCTTACCATATCGGAAAAAAGAAACCAACATTATATTCAAGGATTTCTTTTTGAAATTTTGATTGTTAGGACGTGGTTCTACCCTAATCTCTCTGTAGTTTACAAAGCTGTGTCCAGCCGTGTTGTCTTTGGATTCCTGAAAATATTATACCATGTATTAAGTAGCGAATATCAAATCGAACGTCACTAAATAATTTTGAGAAAGGACACCTTTTACCTAATATTATCTTGTTAACATGTTAATTAAGTAAGAGCAAAAAGTTGGAAAAAACAAACCTCGAAACTGGAACTATATGTACATTGTCCCTGTGACCATAATGAAATTATAATAGATTAACAATTGACAACAAAGTTACCTACATAAATAGGTTATTTTTTTAATATTTTTGCTCACTTCTTTTGTCACTCTCCTGACGTTAAGCTCATAGCAACGGGGTTTTTGATCTTGGATGCCTTGTTAAATGTTACTCACCTCACAATATTGAGAATTATACTCGAATAATAACAAGATGAACGCTTGGATAACATAAACCCTTCGATGAATGTGACTTCAAAGGCAAAGAAGAACTTACCCTAGGGACAAGTGATTCGCACCGAATATAGTACGTACGAATACACAACTTTTTGTTGTTCTTTTGCTGTTGCTACAGCAACATCAGTGCTTCTACTCTGAAAGATAATGCGCGATGTTCCACAGTTTCGGAATGTCAAACAAATTTCGTGATTGCAGTACAGACCAATGAGTACAATCAGTACAATCGCATAATAGAAATACACGTTCTCTCTGTTAGCGTTTGCGCAAGTTGTTTTAAAACTCGTACCGTAGCCCATTCGAAGTATGGGTTTTTAACCATTACGGCCACGGCGCCGATTTGGTAAAATGTTTAGTCATGATCTCCTTAATGTTATAACCCAATGGTCATTCCAAAAGTATACTCACATATTATATGGAAAAACAAAACTTTCCAATCTCCACGGATTTCGCAAGAAGCAAGCACTGAAAATATGCGCGAAACTTCATCAACTGAAAAGTTTCAAGTCTAAAAATTCATTGTCGATAATTTTAAATTTGCTTGTTATATGTTAACGTACATTCATCAATAATTTTGCAGGTACGAAGTTTGAGCACTCCGACGAAATATCACCGTGTAAATGGTAACACGCTAGATTATTTGTAGATCTTCATGAAGGAATATTTTGCCAGTACTAAATGCTGTCAAACTAGACAGGTCAAGCTTTTGAGTTAATAAGCATTCAAATTAACACGCGATCGATAATTTACATATTGAAATTTACTTTTGATACATTAGTATGTTGATTTAAATTACATGCATTGAAATGTTTTATCGAGTTTCTATAAATAAAACGATAAGCATTATCTCGGTTGCTTTGGTCATATATTCACTATGTATAGAAATATTGACTAGATACCTCGAACTTATACATTTTTTCTATACATGTCAATTTAAGCACCCTCCAAGGCTTCAAATAAGTTCCCTGCGGCATTTTGGCTACGTAGGTGTAAGAATGTAAGCTGATAATTTGTTTCACAAGAAGTTGCCTGGACATGTATATACTAGTACAATCCCTTCGGACCTTGAGAAGCAAAATGGTTACGGTCGACTTCAAGTGATTTCCTGTATAACCTGTACATTTCCTCAGTTTTATGTTCCTCGTTTTCAAGATTAAAGCTGCAATGCTGCACTTTCGTTTTCATTTTTAGTATCTCAAATGAAAAAAATGGAAGAAATAAGTAAAAACAATGACGGAGGGACCACACCCGATATTGATGACTTGTCATCATATTTTCTCGAAAACAAAGTTGACGTTTCTATGGATATCGACCTCCACGAACGTTGACCGGTCTTTTAAATGTACTGATCAAATCCAAAAGTGTTCAGTGAATATTCTGATATTGGGTTCACATTTGTTCTTTTTTGATTTAAACCATAAACCTGCTAGTAGGTTCTTGATACTATACACACAGGGTCATTAGGCCATAAGTATTATCATTCATAAAAGAGTTTAAAAATTAATGAGTATGAATACTTTTGATAAGTAGTAAATATTTCTGTCATGATTGTGTACTCACAACATAACGCTTCTAAACTCGAATATTGAATTATGAGCAGTTTCCGTGTATAATTCGCACATTTGTATCACAGACGCTGTTATTATTAATTTATGATTACTAATATTCTTGATAACAAAATAGTATTCCTGTCATCCTAAATGATGACCAGTATGTATTGCAAATTCACTCAGCTGTATCACAGACTCTCAGAAATATGGTCAATGTGGTTACAGTGCAACAGCATATTACTGAGTAACTTGATGCGCGGTCAAATAATATACATCAAACAGATCTCAGAACACTCTGAAAATGTCCATATTATGGATAGATGGATTCTCTACTGATTCATGATCTCTGACAAGAATCGAAAATCTCACTGATAACTGGTGAGATTCAAGACAAAGTCTCAAAGTCACGTGACCAGTCAGAACTTCAAGATATTTCACACTTGGTAAAATGACATGAAAGTGTCACCGTTGGTGAGAAAGTTACGATACACTTTCTCATCACAGTCACACATTTCTCTTCCATAATGTAACGAGGACATCGTCATCGGCCTGTATTAGTAATATCGAGGAGTAAGAAATAGCAAGAAACAGTTACCTTTTTAGGAAAAATCAACAGGAAGTAAAATAAGTTACAATTTGACAATTTTTCTTAAATTTGTTACTGTTTTTTACTGGACAATTCAAGTCATAACACACAACCTGTACATTTCCCGTTGAAATCGGTGAACAAAAAGTCTCCACTTGCCCTATTGTCGTCAAAACTCTATATTTCCTTCAAATAATGGGTAAACGTTGTGATGGTTAAATGTTACAATTGATCAAGATTGTCTTGGACGAACGTCTGCATGAAGCGGAACGGTGCAGGAATCAAAATCACGGAAAATAGTGCATAACATTACAATAGCAATGTTAGGACCCCACCCTACCCAACCACCATTGACCCGCATTCGGTAAGCTCAATACATAAAGGGGGACTAATTAAACTTCACTGCAAGATATATTTACCGTCAAATATGGAGTTTTGATATTTATCAATTAGGCCAGAAAGAAAAAAAATAAATTGTTCATCGGATTCGCGCTTCTACTTTGCCCGATTTGGATTGTTTTAATATTTCGGCAAATTCATATAGTGATGTTGTTGTACGCCAAGCAGTGGCCTGTCACGTGGAAACACCTTACTACGAGTGCAACAACAGTATCAGCGTGCTGTTTCTATTAAACAGGACATCTGAACGATGACTATGTTACTCCACTCCGATGTTAGACCATTGTGTAAAATGTTTAGAGACCGCGGTAAAGACATGGGGACAAAGTAAATTGAAAAAACTCAGATGCTAGATTCTAGCAGGAGGATATTGAAGGACAATACTGAGTTGTTGGATTCCAGTGATTTGCTGTGCATATCAGTTTTATTCTGAAAGTATGTTGAAATACTAAGAATATATATGTTGTGTAAATACCCACTGTATAAACTATTGTTTAACTAGTGTTAACTAGTGTATAACTAGTGTTATTCCCTATGTTATTGTCGAGAAATATTGTGATGAATTCAATAACCAGTATCAGTGTATCTTGTCTGATATATTTATGGTTAGCCTACTAGAAAAGGGGAAAAGATTATTGTTATTTTACCTTTTCTACATCCCAGCTAAAAGTCCGAGGGACCGCGGTTACCTTTGGCCTAAATAAAAATTAAAAAACTTTCGCTAGCAGCTCCTGGACCTTGGTCCAAAGAATCCGATGAACAATATTTTTTTTTTCTCTGACCTTACAAACATTTCCTGTTTTTACAATTCTATTCTCTCATGATCTCGGAGTCATAATAGCGCCGTGTCTATTGTTTGTTACACTGAACACTGCCATGTCAACAGAAGCAGACGACATCACACTTTTTCACATAGCAAAATTTGCTCTGCGCCCGGGTCAGCTCTTGATAATGCAACATCTGCTTAAAGCTACGTGGCCTTCGATAGAAAAATCATAAGGCAGTCTACAAAATTAAAAGTACCATCACGTTACTCCGTCTGGTAAAATATTAGTGCTTAAGACGTTCAGATTGAGATGATAGCAATACCTGGAGGTGTAAAGAGGTAACAATATTGTTTATGTAGATCAGCACTTGCTGTCATTAATTGAGAAAAGTTAAAGTTTAACATAAAGTCTGAGAAAGCATTGACAGTAAACACTGTCCTCGTTAAAAAAATTTGGTCCTCTTTAATCCTGATATTGAAGCTGACAGGTTTGGATTAACTCTGTTGGTTCCAATGTGTTCTCCCTGCTGCACTTTCAAATTCTGCCTTGTGATATATATCTTAATCAAAACCTTGTCATGATACCCATCCAAATTAAACAATACTATCTGGTTGTATACTGGTTATAGCGTGAGCTTTTACATTTGTATTTCATTGCAATTTTTAATTTAGATTTGTTGGTTTCATCTTTTTCAACGTCATGGGATAACCGACGATAATCTATTAGGGTACACTAGGATATGGAAGGTCTTTACCATTGCTGTATTTTTGTAAATTTAAATTTTACATTTCACAAATACATGTCTTGGTGTGTAACTTTTTTGAATGGGGGAGTCCACATTTCTGTGTTAGAGGGGGTTCTCAAATTCATGAGGGTTGGCAGGGAAGGTTCCTCGACATTTCAGAGTTTTCACTGAAATTCCTCCAACCTCCCACGCCGTAAATAATGACGGCTCCCTTACCACAAAAGTAAAGCTCAATTTTTCATTTGGGAAAAGAAAGAATGTGTTTTATATACATATGTTCATGGGAACACTCTTATAATTTATTCATTTCCACTGCGCATCAGGGCAGGTACATAAAAAACATGGTGATGTTTTAAAGCATGGTATGTAAAAAGCACATATAAATCAAACGTTTACAGAATCACGATAAATGTTCACACATTAGACATAAAATATCTACTAAAATAATTTCATAAAGGGCGTATGGTTTTGCCTTATAGAATTGGATGTAGAATCCTGTAGTTCTTCTTTCTGTATGTAAATTCAAAAGATAGGAAATGCTTCTCATAAAGCCCTGCTTGGCAACATCAATAAGGTCGTATGGAACATTAACGTTTTCCTTTTTTTCTTTGCAATTTAACAAATGACTAATTTGAATGAAACCGTCAATACGACTAAGAGCTAACGAAAGACACTGTCACTGAAAAAACAAACAAACAAACAAAATAACCTAAAGGTAGGACGTGCCTCGGGAAGAGATATTCGGACTCTCAAATTTCTACAATTTTTTTTGCTGATCTACCACTTGTGGGGATCATTTTAAAGCTCTTGGAGAAAAACCTTTTTTGACCAGCTTAGGTTTTCGAAAATTTAAAATGTTGTGTTTCCTCCATAGTTAACACAGGAATGGCGACCATTCTGAATTTCAAATATAGCAAAATGTTGGGTAATTTCTTTTGCTGGTTCAAAACTTTGTACGGTGACCCCTGATTTTTATCGTTGATTTGGAAAGAGAATGGTTGAAACTTTCATTCAGGCAAGCTTGTCAACGAGCAAAAGTTTAAGCCTTTCACTTTTGAGGCGCGTACTACCTTGAAAGAACACAATAGTCTTTTCGTTAGTTTAACAAATTAACAATAATTCATCGACATTGCTTTGTGATCACAATTGCCAACGTATCATTCACCTTTGTAAAACCTTGTTTAACAAGCAAAGTAGATTAAACGGATTGATTAGATTATTTCGGCACTGTGTTGTGTTTTTTTAAATGGTGTCGTTCATTATGAAATCAGTCGAACAAGCGTAGTTGATGTAAAATTCGAAGAAAGAGTAAAATAAAACGAAGCAATTTGCAGATGAAGGTTTACAACATAGTGCATGGAAGACAGCAGAGATTCAAGACAATGGTCACTTTCCTCTGAAGTGGGAAAAAAAATAAATTGATACATTTCATCAAGCATTTTAGATGTATTTTAGAGGGCTGGTGATAAAATCGTTATTGGTTACTTATTCTTGCAAACCACCATCGTCATTAACACAATTCACCGAATAAATCAACGGGAAGAATGAAGAAAAGTTAAATGTATAATGTAAAGGTTATTTTTGTAAGACAAAATGCCGTCAGGATTTCAAAACGATTAATTAATCATCAATTAATTATCAGTACAGCACAATGTTGTTGCTCTCTCCAAAAACCATATTTTACTTTATAGAAGTGGTGAAATCAATCCTTGGCACTGGGCGAATTCTTGTATTAGGTTTTCTGTAAAAGATTTTAATCAACATTCAGCAATAAAATCTTGTTCTTAAACATTTGTTTAATATGAGTGAATAATTTGTCCAATAATTTTGAATCGATAAAGTTAAATGAAAGTTAAAGTAAATAATCATTTCTCATTCAAGAAATACACAATCGTTTACATGAGATCTATGTAATTTTTACTTAACAATATTTGTAGTTTAGGTCTGCAATTAGCTTCAAAATACAACAAAAGGAATAGTTGATGATAATACAAACAGTATTAGATTAATTGACAATAAATTATACAAATTATAAAATTCAAAAAGACACACAATTTAATGTCCGGAATCCTCCGCAAATGTAATGGTTAAAGTAGTACTAAAACGGAAGCCATCAAACGGGTACACCGACCTGAAAATTCTTCAAACACTGATCTTTCTGATGATGAATGGTATATTTATTTAATGATATTGCGGAGAATAAAATATACCAATTTAGGCTTCTATCACCATGATCTATCAAAATGTCATATCAGAAAGGCTTTTTTATCGATTGCATTTTAAATGCGAATGATTGTTGCGTTGTGAACCATAATTAGCGCCTAAGTACTTCTTGAAAACATGACATTGTTGTCTATTTCATGACACAAAGATTGAGAAATATCTTTGTAGACTCTCTTTATGTAATATTACATAAATCATCGGATTCAATATTCTAATATAATTATTTTACTGCACTCTTAACTGCATTTCTGATCATTAAATGCCAAATTCTATAAATAATTTGTCGAGTTGTTGTTACATAATATTTTCCAGCCTGAATAAAAGTGTATCACAGCGTATATCGTTCTCCTTTGTGTCGTTGCCTATGTTTTATGATCATAGCAAATTGAAAAATTTGAATCAATGTCCGTTCTTCAAGCTAGCAGAACCTGCTTTCAAAATGGTACAAAGCCTTTAACGGGTCTCGTAAAACTTTCCATGTTCCTCACAAACCCAAATAATACGTTCACCATGATTAAGGGGGTACAACCCACCAAATTGACCATCTTCATCGTTTTTGCCGAGAAATCGCTGGAACTCCCTACGTTTAAGGCCCTCCCTACTCTTTTCCAATCCCCTCGTTGACTCTTCCTTTGTCTCCTTTAGAATTATTCCAAGGTCAGGATACTGGTTACAAAAATCATTGACAACTTTCAAAAGAAGGGCATTTGCTTCCTTTGCAACATTAGCCACTGTTGATGCAGGCGCAGCAGCTTGTGGACCAAGGGCGAAATTCAGAAGACAACCAACTTTCTGAACAATATTCAAAACTCTAATCACATGTGTGCCGTATTTTTTAATGAACCCTTTGACATTTCTTATCCGATATCCTGGATAATTTATGAAGTGTAGCTGATTTGGCCACTCACAAAGTAAGTGTACTGCATAGCCATCATAGAAGTGAGATTGAACCCAGTGAGCAACCTGACCAAGTACTGACATGCTACCTGTGTTCAGTGGTAACATTACAAAATAACTTGGACAACATATGTCGTCATGTATGTCTTTCATCAACTTTGTGAAGTCTATTCTGTCCACACCGTGCCATGACAGCAAGTTCTCCATACTCTCAAAATTGTGATCGTGAGCATTGGAACACCTATAGCCATTTCCGACATTTTCCATTTCACCTATTACGCATTTACGCTTTAAAATACAGTGAGGACATGCGAACGACGTCGCTGATTTCATAGCAACATACCTGTACAACGGTTTCCTTTTAAGGTTGCTCAATAGCTTTCCCAGATAATGAACCACACAGCAAGCACTGGGTCCTTTGGCACTGGCAAGTATACTATTACTATGATAGAGCATCTCAAAGCGCACGACATGCAGAACTTTAGCAGTACGTCCTTCAGGATTGGCTGTCTGACAGTATTCACAGGGCTCAACAACTTCATCACAGGGGAAAACAATGTTGTTTCTTGTGTATGTTGGCTGCTTGTTTGTTTTTGACATGGCTGCGTCCTGCAAGATGACAATCAGATCACAGAAAAAAAGAGGTGGAAGAAAGCCAAAATGGAAAAGCAAACTAGCTTGCTTTTCATTCGCTTTCGGGTAGGGAAACCAATCATCACAACTTGGTTGTCCCACGGGTAATTTGCATGGAAACAAGTAAGACTGAGTTGAATCGCCTTGAGCGGTTTTACTTGCCTCACTAAATGGAACACAAACATGCATTGCCTCGAAGACTTCAAGCAATGAGCGATGATCCTTATCCTCATCTATCCACATTTTCATTTTCTTCCTTGATAATATACCTCTCCCATCGACGTATTCTTCCTTAGCTTGACCTTCCCTTTCATACGTTATTAATGTTCTTAATTTATTTGCAAGCCATTGAGGGTCGAGTATGACTATACTGCCACCAGAATCATCGCCAGATTTTGAAGAATTTACAACAATTTCTCCCTGGCTGCACAGGTAACTTGTAACATTATCCAGTGCTGTCTCCTGGCCAAATCCTATAACACTTGCAAGTTTTTGATATTCGCTGTATGACATGATATGATTTTTACGTTTCATTCGCTCAGAATTCAGCGATTCGCGGAATAAATGCCACTTTTCAGGGATAACTGGATCATCCTGAATCACCCTTTCGCACACTTTTGTAAGTTCTGTTTTAACTTGCTTTATGCTGTTGTTCCCCCACAAAAGCAATCCTTTTGGGAATTTCTCAATACTACAAACCTCAAAATATCCGACTAAATGAGGGAAAGAGGAGATGATATTATTTTCAGAACTGTTATCTTCTGGACTGAACATTGCTTCATCACTACCGTCAACTTTCACATAGCCAGCTATTCCTCCATACACACTTCTCCTGTCTGATGCACGTGTAGCCTGACACACTAAACAGTCTCTGCGTACATTTTTCTTGTAGGACAAGTGATGTGCATATCTCATGTCACGGAACATCTCCTGAAACCTTAGCCAAATCAAACCGAGCACATCTTTGTTCAACATTTCTGCATCGGCATGGGTACCAACAAGGATAACCGACGAGTTTGGGGCATATGTAAAGATAGTCTGAAGCCACAATCTCACTCTTCCAATTTGATGTAGCGACGATACTTCATTTATAGAGTTTGCTATGGCAAATTTACTGAGATCAAATACAAGTAGAAACACAGTGTCATCGGTAATGAACAGAGAATGTGACTCTAGGAAATCTACATCCCCTGCAAAGTCAAAGAATGTCAAATTTGTATCACTGTGGTCAATACGTATTTTAGACACTGTGATGCCATCACTTTTAGCTACATCTTTTGCGTCGCCTCCTGAGATCGCTTTCACAAGAGTTGTTTTACCCACACCCTCGTGACCAAGAAGAATTACTTTGACATTGGTTTTTGGTACAGTATTTGAATCTAAAAATTCCTTTAGATAATTGCAAACGGCTACTCTACCCTCCCCTATTATGCCAGGCGGAATGTTAACTGATGGGTTGCCTTCTATATTTAAAGTTTGAATATCAAGCAGTTTACTCAACGACGGTGGCATTCTTTGTATCGAGTTATTACTTATGTTTAGCACCTCTAAACCATGAATGGAACCTATGTCTTCCTGCACTATAGTCAAACCGTTGTCATTGAGAAACAGTTGTTTTACGCTGTCACAGGCAATGTGGATATACTTTGTTTTAGTTTCGTGAGAAGCTGAATTTGGCTTTTGAACCCGGAGGGTGCAGTGACTGATATTAAGAATCTCGAGTGCCCAAGACAATTTGATAGACCATGGTACACTTATATTGTTATCAACACATTGAAATGCCCTGGATGATGACAAAAGCCACGACATGACTTTATCAGGGTCAAATGATCTGATACTGATCAATTGTAAAGCATAAGATACCTGTATTTTTTTCGCATTCTTCAAATCTACGTCAAATAAAAGAATTGAACTTATCACACAATCCAGTAATTTATCCAACATCGACAATGCTTTGTTGTCACTGAATATCACAACAGACGCTGTGTGACCGTTTTTGTACCATGATGCCAATGTGCTTGCTGCTTCATCATCGCATATGTTAACGGATTGAGGGGCTACGTCAGGTGAGTCAACAAAAAACTTTGCAAGTTTTCCGATCTTCTTCAAGATTTTCTATTCGTGAGAAATAAACAAAAAAATTAAAACAAATAATGACCATATATTACGAAAATCGCCCCTGTATTAAACTAACTAGTATGGAATATATTGAAGAAAATAGCGAGAAATCGATACTTACTCAAACTTGAGGAAAAGCGTTCGAGAAATAATATTCCTCGCAATTATTTTGCAACAAATGCAATATTAATGTCATATGTGTGGAACAAATTGAATTTCTGCGATTAAAAAACAAGGCATACTTATTTCCCGTCGTCAGTCGATAAGATGTTTTCTTGCAGTTAATTGATGAGAATAGGAATAAATATGTAACCTGTGCGTGCGATGAACTGACTTATTAACATCATGCATGGTAATTAATCCTATTTTTTTTCAATTATCTATCCCACGAAATGTTTTAATAGATTTCTAAAACAAGTATTACAGATTCATTGCAGATTCATTATTCATACCATGAAAATCAAATTCTACTAGATGTAGTCGGAGAAAAAAATATCTTCTCATCAATTGACTGTGAGAAAATACATTCTTGTCGATTATCGGCGAGAAATAAATTATTCGTATTCATTAGTTCAGATAATGTGATGTTCAACATGCAGGAGGTAAACAAACTTATTCTAGCAGATTTATTGAATGAAAATATTTATTCCCACGCGCTTCTCCAAAAAGTGCAAAAACGTGCTAATTTATCTTCTTTCGCTTGTACTTGTAACATTCCCTACTAGTGACATGAGTGTTTGTCTTTAAGAATATTGTACATGTAACATCTGTATGGAAATCTAAATTTTACTATAACCCAAAAGGGATTCGAACCCCCACACACTCACGGCAACATCGCCTAGCTGATAGGCCTCGCACAAAACCAGTCGGCCATTGCTTCCAACCCAAAAGAGTTGGTCACAGTAACCGACTTAGATGTTACAATTCTGTGCGCGACCGAGCAACACGGTGTGCGTGGAGCAGACGACACACAGACACAGTACACACACACAGTACTCACATATAGTAATCGGAAAAGCACGAAGCTTTTTACTGAGCTATCAGACAGACTCGGGGACAGTAAATATCCACCAGCAATACTTTCCACTCAGGTTAAAGAAATCTAAATTTTACTATAACCCAAACGGGATTCGAACCCCCACACACTCACGGCAACATCGCCTAGCTGATAGGCCTCGAACAAAATTATTGTAGAAAGGTTACGGTAAACCTCTCAAAATGACATGACTGTGGCTTTATATGGTTCGGTCAATACCATATTGTGAATGCTTCACAAGAAAGTACTAAATATTTGAACAATTGAACACCCTAACGTCGATATCCACCCAAGCTAGGTTTTTTCTAAGTTTTCGCGGCTGGACATGGCACTGTATCGCAGTGACTCTGCCTTGGCCAGGTTTTACGACGTCTGTAGAGATTAAAATATATTATCACAAATGGGCGAGTTACCATGTCAACGGATATCGCTCCCGACAGCAGTGTCTCACCACGTGTTCGCAGGTCGGAGGTATACCGTACTGTGCAAACGATGGAATGTTCTGAAGAACTTGTCTAAAAAAGGGCAAGTACTTAAAGAAGATCCACAAGATAACATTACAGAACGAAATTATTTTTTCTGTCTTTCCAGTCCGAAATGACCCTGTTGCCCCCATACACAACCTTAGTTTTTGTTAACGTTGGCAACATTGTAGCGTTCGTGAAGACAGCCTTTTCAATGTAGGTCGGGAGTACTCAAAAAACTAAAAAGTGGCGTTTATCGTGAGTATCTGAAGCTTTACCGTATATCTTTTTTTTTTTTTTAAGTCAACTTCACCAAGATGCCGCGATATGGATATGATTATATGATAAATTACGCATATCTAGTACACTGTAATAAACGCGATGTCTATAATTATCAATTGCAAAAATGTTTTCAAATCCAATGTTAATAATATGTTGGACATAATATGTTTAACTTTATTAACAATTGATGTGTGTTACATGTATCTTATGATTTGATGACCACGCAGAAAAGTGCACAAGTTGTGAGTGTCATTGAGACAATAAAAGACTTTGATTTGCATTCACGCGTGCTCATATTTTCAAAAATGTTATAGGGACTAAAACAAACGTGTTGACAAGAATAAACATAATTTGATGCAAAGCCAAACCACTTTTCTTAAAACATTTACTTTACAATATACGTGTTTCACGCAGACAATAAATCCACACATGTTGTGTATGTGATATAATGGGAGAATGAAATGTAATGTTCTCCAAGGAGACTGCTGCACATTAACCAGTTCTTATTCATAAGAAGGGTCGCTACTGTCTATGCTTTTTAGCACAAACGATTCATTAAATGAGACCAGTGTACAGAATATGTAGTCAGGCTTTCAACACCTCGTTCCCTTCGTTAACGCATTAAACCATCAAAGTAAAGTGCTCCGATTGCGGTAGGGACAGACATTATGATTCGTAGGAATATGTCCAATGATTGCCCATTGTCATTAATTTGCATTGAAAGTAACCTAGGCGAATATATCACACAGCATGTCAATTATATTGCAGTCTGCGAGCACCTTTTATCCCATCAATTCTCGACTTCGATTCGTAGTTATACTTCATCAATCAAAGAACAAATTCAAAATATTAACAAAGGAGAAAGTTCTGTTCCACGGGCAAAATTATCAGTAGCTAGGTTGTTATCATTCAATTTTTCCTTCCCATTATGTTTTTTTACTTTTTCATAAAAAATGTGTTTTGTATTACTTTTTTTCTTTTCCCATGTCAGTAAAACTGCTTACGGATTTTTTTAACATTAAGTTATTTTATGTAATTTGTATTTTTACAAAGAACACGAAGCATGTTTCCTTATTAGAGATTTTCTTATATTGTAAAAACGCACAATTATTGAAAAGCATGGATTAGCATACAGCTTTTAAAATACTTATTTAACTAGGAGATGTTACATATACATTTACTCGTCAAAAGCAGCTCATTACATTTGGACATCGACCACGCTTTCATCAAACAAGTTCATAAACGCTAAGCTGAGTGTCATGTACTGTCAAAAAATGTACAAAGTTCCTCACGACCATCAGACTGGCTTACATGAGAAGTTACAAGGACGTGGGTGCACAATGGGGGGTTACTGATGACGCAGCCATTTGCATTACACTGGGCTGGAGTTTTTGAATTCTAATAACATCGCTTTCACCGTTTAATAAATTTGAATAATCATGATGGGCACTTTCGTGACATATGCAAAGAGGGGTCAAATGGTCGTATAGGGAACAAATTTTGAAACATATTTGTTCTCCGACAGAAAAGGAACATGTTTTCAGGTTGTTTTTTTTCGACTCAAGTTTGGTCGCCATATATTCACAGACATCATATGTAAGATCCAATGACAAGGAACGCCTTAAACATGGCAAAATTATTGGATTCTGGGACCAAACACGGCATGTCAGATCAGTGGCGTGGCTTGTTTACATTTGCATAAATTTAGGATAATCTGGCTTTTATAGGGGAATTTTCTGTTTAATCCTTTCAGAATCGATAAATTCCAAACACCTTTATCTAATATAACTGTATTGATCTAAGTTCCCTCGATTTACTCCAAGTGATCAACCATCAAGGACACCAACTACAAAAAAGGAATACTAATCTAACCTAGATGTTGCCCTTTGCGGCATACTGCGATTGCCGTCTGCGTCAATAAACTAAAGACCCTCGAGGTTTTCGGTGGTATCGCATGTATCAAACAATCTGGATATGTCGGGCCCCTTGGGTATTTCTTTCTTTTCTCTTTCTTTTTCCACGTTTTTTTTAAGTATGGCCAACTAATATCAGAAGTCATAGTGAATTCAGGGAATTTGAAGTTGATATACTGAATCAACAAATAAAAACAAGCTACAGTATGTTACAATTCGAAAGGTTCGACTTAAACAAGTGGCATTTTAAACTATTATCATTCGCTTTAAATTAGTATGGGACTGTTCGTTCTTCACGTCAGATTGGAGGGAAAGATAAAACCAGGAACAAAAGATTGCGTCAACGTAAAGATTTAAGTCTTACGGTCAATGCATCGTTAACGGTTTGCATTATATTGTGGTGTCTGATTCGACACAAGAGCGTTGCAGACGATGCAGGCCATACGGATTTTGTAGATTTTGGAAGAATATTTGGTTTTCAAAAATATCATTGTCCATTCAGCCGAATCGACCTTATTTACCTAAGTTTCTTTTCCTCTGCCAACGGCACAATAGCTTGCCGTTACAGCTTTAAAAACATTGTATATGTATTTGTACATGTAATTGCATAGCCAACCACTTCTGTACTACCGGTAGTTGTCCCTCTATTTGATTGCAATGACTGTCGTTTTCCTATTAAAATTGAGAATGCTCTGCAAGAAATGGCGCTTTGACATGTTTGTGCCAAAATTTATATCAAAATTTACAATATGTAGAAGTGATATATTACAAAGTCAAGCGAGGTCCGATATATTAATCAGACAAATATTTCATATTGTCACCAGCATTAAAATGCTTGGATTTGAACTTCTCGTTTTTATTTTTAGCATTGGGATCCAGACCTTTTAAAGATGAGAATATAAACCATATGTTGCAAAGGTCAATCACAAAGCCTTATTAGGGCAGCGCATACTATCATGCAAAATTTTCTCAAATAGACCTGACCGTATACAAAATTATCGGCTGTTGCTTTTGACAAGGGATCTCACTCAAAAGCATACACTAATATTACTGGCGTCAAATCGGATGTAGAGACTGCACTGAATATGTAAAGATTACGTAAAAAGTACTGGTGGTTTTAATATCCACAGAATAAATCCATTGAATTAAATTTTAGCTTGGAAAAAGCTGGGAACCCCCTCTCATGTAAACAAACACATAAAACTTGATACGACGCAGCGGCAAGCATTGGACCGGAGAAGAGAACACGGCCAGTCCGACGTTATTGAAGGAGACATGCATGTCCTGAAGGTGTCTCGTGCAAGGTTTTTTGTTGCAACCTCACAAATCAAATGTTTCAAAAATCAGGAATGCTTGCTACTTCAGCACTGAACGCAGATGTAAACAAACGCAGGTCCCACAGAATTTTCGTAAAATTGTTGAGCAATCCGCAAACTGCTGCATTGACATATAAAATATGACTGTGTAGCTCACATTTCCCCACAAAACGAGTCTGAAAACAAGCGAAAAATAAATCTGGACATAGCAGACATGTGTTAAAGAAGAGGATATGCGCTCGAATTGGTAACCTAAAGCCTCGTGTTTCGCAAAGCATCATGGGTATAGAACGCCCGTCGACGGAACTTTAAAGGGGCTTATTCCAGGCTGTGTCGTGGCTTTTAATTTATCACGAGCTTACGATCTTTGCGAGACCAAACACTTAGTTCGAATCAGTGGCACCAACTACACTGTGACCCAGACTAGGTAAGTAACCACAACGGGCCGTCACCAACTGTCTCCGCTGGTGAAAACTCGTCAATCCCGATCCCGGTTATCAACGCTTATGTCTCACGGACTTTGGTGTTTGCAGTGACACATGTCTTGCCCGTAGATACCTCCAAATTTTCTCAATTGAAGGAAACTCTGTTCAGTTGTCGGAGTCAACTTTCGATAATACATGCATAGCGCTGCGCTGCAGATTTCAAATTTAAAGGTTTAAACGTTCATTATCCAAGCTAGCTACATCATATCATTGACAGTAATTATAGATTGTGTGTTTATTTTGAAGATGATGATAAAAAGGACGATTACCTTTATCGAGATGTCAGCACGTGCCAGAGTGAGCATAAGTATTATGACACGTATACCGTTGGTCTGTTTCTGGACTTCCTGAAAGAATTGTAATGATATTTACCTTAATATGAATAGAGACCAAGAAGAACATACTCATATGTTATTCCGACTTAACACTGACAACTACTTATAATATAGAGTGTTATTACATGCACAGTCCCTAAGAAAACGATACAAAATATTATGCATTCGCAGTAGCAGATATGGATATAAACAGAAAGTGAGAGTTGAAAAACTGAAATGCTACAAGATTTCGAAGTTATCGCAAATGTCATTACTATGGACAAGGCTTTAAGACGAGACATATGCCTAACTCACCTCTTCCTTAACAGCGGCTCTGTAATATTCCACAGCATAATCCAAAGGCGTTCTTCCATA
>LD342907.1:75098-92372 GCA_001465055.1 Ptychodera flava | reverse complement strand
ATTCAAACAGTGGAAAATAACTTTCGAGTCAGATAAGCAATAAGAAAATGCATTATTATAATATCTACCATCGAGTACAATGGAATTTATCGTGCGCTAAAAAAACGCACGGAACGCCCGTTCTGTACCACGTACGGTTTCCAGGCGCCCCATCCTCTGCGGCTGTATGTGCGCGTTCACTGTTGAACGGTTTCAAGGGACTCATTGGACGAGTGCCACAACATGTCTCGCGCGCTCTGTACGTGTGTGTTTAGTGCAGACTCACACAATGCAGAACTTGCAGAAGCACGTCCAAGATATCATTCCACACTTGCGCTATAAATCGGAAGAAAAATTGTTGACATTGCACGAAAATGGTCATTGCTCTCTCTATTTTATGTCCCCGTCCGGAATGTGAGATGTATAATAATAAGGTTATTACGAAAATACCGCAAAGGATGCACTCGGATATTAGAGTAATGCATCGTCCTCCGCTTCCCGTCGGGCGATACGCTGCGCCAATCTCCTCGTGCACTCTTTGCGGTATTTTCGTAATAACCTTATAATATTTGAACAATAATTTATGTGAAAAAAAAATTGTTCGATTGGAAATCTAAATAATTCTACAGAGTATGTATAAGTCGTGGTCATTACATTTAAATTTGCAACAGTTTTAACTGTTGTTTTGGAAGGCCTGAGAAGTGGTAGTTCAAATTCTTATACACATTTTCAGCGGAAAAATAGCTAAAAGTTTTATTTACTATTCAATGTGGTTAACATGTAAATAAAAAATTGCAGCATTTCCAGAAAGGAACTGAGGGTAAATATCTTGAGTTGAGCAACGCTTACGGGAGATTCATAATTTCTGTCATTCGAATGGGATAAAGTGGGTGTATTTCAAATTCTTCTAGCTGCCAAATTAACATGGTGACATATTGATTTTTTATGTCGTAGTATCATCTTCGCATTTAAGTCTTACTGTTGAAAAAAAATAACGAAAATTGATGGTAAAAAAAAAATTAGTGGCTCGATCACCCTTAAAACGTTCGAATTTACACGTCACTTTCGACACTTATGACACCATTTCAGTCTTTAAAGGGTCTTATTCAAAGAAAACAGCAAAAACTGAGGATATTTTGAGATTGGCTTATTACACAGTCCATCTATTGGGGCTGTCACATCTGACGTCTTTAACGAATATGGATCTCCAAGTTAACTCAACGTACACGCACAGTGACATCTATATCATTTAGAGTAATGGAATGCCCGGTTGGCAGAGGGACGCTCGATTCTTGGAGGACAGAATCGTTAATTATGTTCAATTACAACTGACAGATACCATGAAATAGGAAATCCCCTTGCGGGAACTCTGATACACAATATTCACAATGAAGCATGCCTTTGCAAGAGATGTGTCGACAACATATGAGACTATATGCTGGCAGAGCAAAACTGGGTTTATTCGTTAATTCTGTGATTAAGTTCACTGAACAGAATATTCGCCCTCTGGCGAGGCGGATGATAATCATTGTCTTATTTCTCCTGCAAGCAAATAGCGAGTACAACTGTTATGGTTTAGCAACAAGAAATTACTACTGAATGGTTATAGTAATTTCTTAGAGAACAGATCTCGAACAATTATTTTCCAGTCATGCCGGCCGTGGGGCGGAGGTCGCGGAACGCCCCGTAAACGGCTCTATCGTTCAGTGTGAAAAGAACTGGAATTCAAAGAGCGACTTACTAAAACCAGTGATGATACTGGACTTGACACAAGAGCGTTCTTGCCATGTATGTATGCCACCGTTAGGATCCTTCCAGAAAGCGCTTGATTTATATCGCAACACCATAAAACACCGACCACGATCAGCGTGTGGTATAGGGTTACAAATTCCTACAACCGCTACATCTATCATTCAAAGTCCAACGCTGTTTGTTCTATGATTACCAAATCGGTAAAGGTCAAATCGGCAAATCTATGTAAAATAGTGCTTTGAAAGTCGATATTCAGAGTAAAAAACCTAACCTGGTATTGTTTATGTAGATTACGTGTATACGTAGGAGGACAATCACAAGTCCAAGTGCCGCTTCAAAAATTTCTCGGAACAGACGGATACAAATGAGCACGCACCTTCAACATGACAACCTAAGAAAAGTGCGAAAAGGCGGCTGTCACAAAGAATCGGTGAGACTAACTCAAGAAATAACACAACTACTACTAAGAGCACTTTGTCCAACCGTGAAATTTTATGCCATCTCGTCTGTTTAGTGTCAACAAATGAACAACTATCTTATATTCACAAGAAAGTTTTTGAAATTCTTCTCGCCTTTTTCCAAATGCCCGTCAATGGTCAACTTCTCCAAAATATTACTTAAAAACCAACACAAACTGTCAAAAATATCAAAAATAAACTGTCCTTGCGGAAACCTTTTGTCTCTTGCGGACGCTGAATCTCTGTCCGCTCATTAATGTCTTTCACGAAATAACACAGAAAGTCAATGAAATGGTGCTGTGTCATCGTTTTCATTCATTTAGCAATGTAACATTATTAGTTTAACATATTGGCTATAAAAGATAGGACTTGGATACCTGATTACCTGTACATGTGGCTCATGATACCAGCGTCAACTTAACGACCTACTGTTTTACCCGGAGTAAACCTGAAGTAATTTTGTCTCCGTAACGCTGCTAAACAGCCTCTAAACTAGATGCATTGTTTAAACTAACATCTGTCGCTGATTAAACTTAGAAGATAAAGCCCAAATTGTACATTCAGCAAATTGGTGCACGATATTAGACACAAACAAAAAACAGATTTGCTTCTTCTGCTAAGCGATTTGACGTAAATGATTACAAAAGCATTTTAAAATGTTGCCAATTCTAATAGCGCATATGCCTTGTGTGGCGGTAGGAGATATCTCTTAGGCCGGGTGAGCTGCTTAGTGTACAAATCTGTCGCACCTCTTTTAAAAAATACCATATCAAGATTGAAAGAAAAGCGGTTGTTAAAATAGGATAGTCAGGTACAATGTAAGTTAGATTCAGTTCACTAAAATATCTTCTGACGACTAACTGTTGAAGTTAAATTAATTCAAAAATTTCTGAGGCGAGCATGACCCCAAGGATTACGACATTTATCGCAACAATAGCAAGCTATCATAAGTATGGCTACATTAAATTCACAAAACCTGTACGGTGTGTTTTTGACGTCTACCAGGTGACGACTTTTGACATCATTACTATGTCCATCAATCACACTGACAGTAAAACAATGCAGACTTAGTAAACCTTTAAACCTGTGATTGTGATGCATCTTTGACGATTTTAATTAAGCATACTAGAGTTACCCAAAGTTCGTGGGCTGACGTCATCAAATATTAAAACAGTTGAAAAGATAACCTTTAACTGACAATCGTGCTCATGAAGAGACGATCGCAAAATTCAGGCAAAATACGTTGACAGACTGTCGTGTTGTAAAGGGTGAAGTCCAAACCTTGCAAATTCAGTGACGGGGGCGCTCGTACCTCAAAGAAAAACAAAGCGACTAGTAGACTGTCTTGAAGATGCATCCATCCTTTCAATGTCCCGTTCATGGACAACACTGTCAAAGGTAATTGTCATGTGTCATGTTAGTGTTCCAATTTGAGGGAAAAATAAACATTGTAAAATATATATTATTGGGCGATGAAAGTGTAAAGAGATGTGTGAGGTAAACTTTGCAATATAGAGTTTCTGTAATTCAGAGAGGCTTTATATTAGGCATTTACTTTGTTGTTTGTTTACATGGAAGAATTTCTACAATTCTAGGAACTTTTATAGGTATAGTGTTATGGCGTCTTTAAAAGACAGTTTAATGACAACACTGCATGTTAATGATGGACCATATAGTGTCACAACGAACAATTTCTGGAAGTTGTGTTCGAGTACATGTGACTTGCAGCGTCTATTTGTACTGGCCGAGGGTGAATATTAGTATTTTGCAATTTGTATATGTTAATGGTTTGCATACAATATGCGATAAGTAATCGTAATGCTCAAAGCAAGATCATATTGTTGTTGTGACAATTAGATGAAAGGAAATTTTACACGTTTTTAACTTTACCAATATTCGAATGTCGACAACTGAATTAAATCAAAATCATAAGAAAAGCATGCGCAATTTAATCCTTGATTTAGAAGCCTTGCGCTTGGACTTACAGTGCCAACATGCCTTGGCCAAATTGTTTCCAGCAACATGTTCATGGTAAAATATATGGTAAACCTGGTTTTTTTTTTGGTTTTTTTTTTCTTTTTTTTATTAATTTTTATTTACTTTGAAGAAAAAAAGCGCAAAAAACGACAACAAAACAATACATAACACAGAAATCACAGGTGTACGAGGTAAAGAAGCTTACATCACTAGGGGCACAAACATACCCCATTTCGTAATAAATTTCGTTTCACTTAAAACTTTCCGTTCAATGGCCATTATTTCTTTTACTTTCTTAGTGATGGATATTTAAGATGGTGTAATTTTTGTATATCTGCTTGCATACAATAGATATTTCCCAATAAGTATGATATGATTCAGTACATTAGAATCACTTGGTCTTATATGAAAATGACACACTTACATAGACCTTCAAAAAATTTTCTATAGCTTTCCACAACTTTTGTGCAATTTCACAATAATAAAATAGATGCCTAACAGTTTCAATCTGGCTACAATGTTCACAAGTATTATCAGTTCTTACTTTATTTTTGAAAAGGAAGAGATTTGTTGCATGATACGATGAAGAACCTTAAACTGGAAAACTCTAAGCTTTTCCCCCTTGGTAACTTTGTAAGGAAGATGCCAAATTTGTTTCCAGTTTACTTCTGTATCTCTAACATAGTCCATTTGCTCAAACTTAATCTCAGCAGTAGGTCTTGCAAATTTTCTTTTAACAAGTAAACTATAAAAGTCCTGTGATTTACCTTTACCAATATTCACAACAATCCTCTCACAAATATCTACATTTGAAACGTGGTTACAAGCAAAAAATAAATCTTTCCATTCTCTTGGTATGGCATTAATAATGCCCAAATACGTTACAAAATCAGTGGAAACACTATATTTACTAATAAAGCTAGCATATGACATGAATTTACCATCACCATCAATAAGATTATTAATATATACTATGTCCTTGTTAATCCACATAATATAACAAACTGATTTACCTTCAACTAGAATATTCTCATTATTCCAAATTATCTCTGAGATAGCATCTTGAGGAGTTGTAGGTAAACTATAATTTTGTAACTCTTTCCGAAATCTCAGGACATCCCTGTAAAACAAGGTGATGATGGTTTGCATTCTATGAATATTGTAATTACACTTCAGTAAAAATTTCAATCCCCCATAAGGACGGAAATAAAATTTGGGTATTATTCCCCATGAAGCAGTACCGGCAATACGTACGGCCCATGCTAATTTGAAGGCCTTATTTTGAATTTCAATGTCAATCATACGTAGTCCACCCTCTTCCAACCCTCCAATCAGCGAGTCATTTTTATATGGTGTTTCTTTCCTCTCCACAAAAAGCTGAACAAATGAGACCTTGTACAACTTATGTCCTTATCTGGAATTAAAATCGAATTCAAAACATAAAGTAAGTTTGAGACTCCAAAAGCTTTTAAAAGTACCACTTTTCCTCTAAACGAAAGATTTCGTGATTTCCAAATATTTAACTTGTCGCACATTTTTTAATTTCACAACTGAAGTTGAGATATACATTCTTTGAGACATTGTGGCCTAGAAAGATACCTAAATACCTTATTGAATCATTTGTGGGTGTTATTTCAAATGGTAAACCTGTTTGTCATAGTTATTTCGGATTTTTGAAATACGAAATAATGTCAGAAAACCTGTAGAAACAGTGACAGCAAAATATACAATTTCAACTTCATGGGGTTCTGCCGAATAACTTCACAAGGGCAATACATTTATTTATTATTTTTTCGGTGTAAAGTGACTAATTAAAGAGGTTGTCCATAAGAGACTACTTTTCGTCAAATTTCAAACTTTTAGAACTCTTCAGTAGGTCACGATAGGCATTTGCATAATCAATGAGATGCAAAATGGTATATAGACTCCATTAGTGACACAACGATTGACCGCTTTCATTAATGTCGCTTAGTTGTCAGTTTCCATCAAAACCTATTGCGGCAGTGTCACTCAAGCCAGTGGGTGAGAAGGGATACGGCTTTTGAAAATAACATCACAATGTCAAAAAATAAAATAAAATAAAATTTATCACTGCTTTCCCGTACATAACCTTTATACGGTCACAGTGTACCTGGGAAAACGAATAGTGTGAAACTGGATAGGAATAGAGGAGTACGATGCGCCTGCATCCACGGTATTACTTTAGCTATAAAAGTAGCCCTCACGTTGCGACTAATTGAATTCAGTTTACTTCGTCAGTTGTCATATTTCCTTTTCCATACCCAGTTTAAAATGGTTGACACTTGAAATGGCTTTGAGTAAAACTTTCCATAATAAAATAAAAATAACGGCCATACAAGGCAGATACCGCTACCAAAATGACTCTAGTAACATAACATCTCAGGTTACTGCTATAGTTACAGAACCACAAATGAGTTACTCAATATATTGAATGAAAATATTTCAATTTCTCTTTCACAGTTGCGATGACCAAAGTAACGAATTCTTGTCAAATTCTAAAAAATCCCGCAGTGGACTCCGTCATTAGTGCCCTATGTATGTGTGGCAGCCGTTTCGAGAAGAGAAAGCTTCTTCTGTGTTATAAGCTATCAAATTTAGTTATTAAAATGTGGGAGGATTGAACGATTGGTTGTTGTCATTTACTTCTTCCTGTACATTGAATTTGTTATGCGGTACCTCTGACAAAACATCGCGGCATACCTTTCCGTCTATTACAATACCAAGAAGAAAAAAATGTTGGAAATTGAAAGATACTTACGTTTTTGCTCAAAGAACCTTAGTGTGAATTACATGTAGTGGATTATACTTTGTATACAATGAATAAATAAAGCTTCTGTATATAAGTTTTCCACAGAAACATTTTTCTTAACTTCCTGTTGATGAAGTTTTCAGCTAACTGAAATTGTCCCTTTTCGGAAGTTTAATATGAATGAACGTTAATTCATATCATTTCGACGGTTTTATTTATATGTACTCGATGCCGCGGACAGATAAACATTCTATGGAAGATATTTATTATGATTCTAGGATAACGAAAATATATATGACAATAAAATTTGTTCTACGTCGAATGCATGAACAGAAAGAAGAAAACACTTTAACATTAGCAAACATCTATATAAGGGCATGATGCATCAATCTAATTTGTTTTGCAAATGAAATAGAAAGTGGTATCAGTAAATGTAACAAACTATTACCTGAGCTTTGATAACAGTAAGTATGTAGTTAGTTTGATTCTTAAGCTGAGTATATGGAAAATGTACTGAAATCTGTCAGGTCTCAAATACGCAACTAAGTGTCTTCCCTTTAAGATTATTTTTTAGAAATCGAAATGTGAGTGAATTCGAAAAACTAAAGCGAATAGTTTGTTGAATTCATGGATTTGAGATGAAATGCTTCAAGTGTTATTCTGTGCAATAATCGGAATATTCTATTTTCAACATAAATAGATTTAAATAGATTTTTTTTGCCTTCCATGACCAGGGGCATATAAAAAATATACTTTTTGAATCTATTTAACAATTCCGCTGACGTCTGAAAACGTAAAGCAGTCGTTTGCCTCTAGATGATTAAACTGAAATAGTGACAGGCAATTGATGTGAATATACATAAATTAGGTTACTGAAAAGCCATACCAATTCTTTGATAAATACAACTCAATTTTATAACACTGGTCGCAGAAACCTTGTAATTTAGACTATGGGCACAAATTACATGTTTCCTATTTCTTTTAATTTCGGCAAAGCTACGTTCACCACGTTCTAGACGTTTCTCGGGAAATAACTGTTCGTTTGTCACACTAAATAATGCGGTGAAAATTTCATTCACTCCACAAGCTTCAAAATGAGTTCACAAAAGCAGACGACCACATCAGTGTTGTAAATGTCCAGCAAACTGCTCATTGACGTATTCCTACCTTTAAAAATTGAAAGTCATGCACTTCACAACTTTACCTTTTCATAGTGTCTAACATTCGCTGAAATGCGATGTGAAGTATTATAATGTTCCACTTGTTGCGTACGTTACTGATTGCGCTGACAAGCCTTACTGCTTTAACTTTAATTTGAAGTTCTAAATTTTACAATGTCTACAATTAAACATTTCTAAGTTTTATTATTAAACCTGAACACTTGTCATATTTCAAAACTTCTCTGTTTTAGCTTCAGAGTTAAACGTCATTTTTTCACATTGAAACTGAGCTTAGATGTAACTGCTTTCGATTCGTATTCTGTATCGGATGTGTGGCAAAGCCTGGACTACCTTATTTACTGGTGATAGATTAAAGCCTCAAGTCTCGGATTTGACAAAATTGAAATCACCCTCTACTTCGTTCTGAGATTCCCTTCTATCTGTGCTGAAAAAAGACCGCCATCCCTTTGCAAAGAGATGTTTTTGTTAAATTAATCACAAATTATTGAATTTCTGCAAGATGGCACAAAGAAGATATCCTGAAAATGTAGAAGTCCCGATGCTTGTATAATGCAGCGTACAATTAAGAATTACAGGGAAACGGGTAGATGAGCAGTTACCTTGTCACCATTATTTTGTTGCTGTACGAATACGGATTATCAACCCGCGCGATTCCACGGGTTAAAGTATCATTAGCTCCCCCCACGACGATTTTTGCAACCAACTCTGTGTATGGTGGGAAACGGATATCTCTAAAATTATCAAATTGTCCAGAACGGTTTTCATGTCTGGTATTGCGTGGCTAAAGAACTGATTGAGAAAAGTATCCGCCATTGCGTTTGTGTCGCCACTGAGGATTTCATAGACAATAGTATAGTCGAGCGAACCAGCATGGTGATACCTCAACTGCACAAACGGAGCCACCGACAGGAGGTCAGTGCATTGTTTTGTAAATTTCGCTCAACTTATAGGTGTTAAAAGCAGTCAGCTTGCCAAGGTGTCTCACAAAAACTTTCAATAGTATAATTGATTTTTTGTAGTTTAGAAGTTATTAATTTGAAATTTAATGAGGATATATATCATCATAGTTAACATCTGATGACCAGAACATAGGCCTAAGGGTCATACAATGGTTACAACAGCCATTTTAACAACAATGTACACGTTTCGGGAGAGATTGAAACATTGGCTGATCTAATGTTTTTGGAAAAACATTGAGAACAGTAGAATTAGTCGATGTGTTATAAACCAAAAGAGGCAAGTTTCTGTTCGGGGAGAAGTTTTAACGGACAGGAGAAACTTCATCTTTAAAGTAGTAAATACATTTCAATATTGCTGTGACGAAATTGTGTAGTAAAAAGATGTAATTTTCGTTGGACATTTCACTTTTTGTGCAAATGAAACTGGCAGTTTAGTTTATTTCGGATGTAATGTGCTTAGGAGAAGAAATCAATTATCATAAACCTTGATCTTTGATGTTCGGAGGGATACATACATACATACATATATACATACATATATATATATATATATATATATATATATATATATATATATATATATAAGTATACAGATGTCCTCGTGGGAAATTACTGTGCTCAATGCAAAAGCAGAGCGCTATAAATAAATAAATAAATAAATAAATTACTTCAAGTACAAAGTGATGGAATCTATTACTTAAAGTGTATGTCCCGCATAAATTCAAAGTTAATTTTGCTTAAAATGAGCCATGCTATATGATTTTGCCACCCCTACTTTATCAAATAAATGCATCACCCCAAAGAAACGACGCGGTTAAATATTATTAAAATGCAATATGTTGTGCGACTTTGAAGTTAGCTGCCATTCGGGTCGTTTCGGAATTCGCGGGCATTGCCACCGGAAATGACGTAACTAATAGAATGTACGAGTGAGTGTGTTCACCTCGGCCATAGCGAATGCTTACCGCTGTGGCTTCAACATGGTGAGAAGTTACGCCTTTGGTGGCTGAAGTAACTGCAGCCATTGACAGTTTATTGCATTTTAGGATGATGTATTAGCCGCATTTGACAAAATTACAAGAAAGGGTCGGAAAAGAGGCATTCAGACAAGCGTTTTCTGCGGTGCACATTTTCGAGTGCCATGACTTAGAATAAACACGGTTCGGAAGCCAGATGTACGGTAAGATAGACTTTAATTCCTGGAGTATCTACATCGATTATGTAATCGCAATGCCGTACCAGTACGACCATTGTCATCAGAAAGCTTCGAGTGTATCATCATCAACTGTGGACAAGAGCGAGAACAGCAGCAAGACTGCGACAGGTTGCCCAAAACATGTCAAGGATGCGGGGGCCGCGGAGAAGTATGGCCGTGTTTACATCCCCCAAGACTGATCGCCGATTCAGATGCTTTACGAAAGTGATTGTAAATAAATAAATGAATACAAGTACTAGATCTCATGCATGTGTGACTCTATAATTAGTAACGTTAGGAGATATCTAATTTTATCTTCCTAAAAAGTTTACGTAGTGATTGACTGACTCTTTGCGAGACTGAACGATAGGTTATGTATAATACAGCACGGCGCTGCCAGTAACAGTGACACAACGTGTAGCAAAGAAGTTTATACTGTTGACGAAGCAGTCGCGTTGTCGTCATCTGTTCCCTTCTGCTCGACTAAGTCTCCCCTAAAATATTTTAGCTTCTTTGAGAATTTCGCAGTCATGAAACAATGAACACTGTGCTTTATATCGCTGACACTTAATCAAGAAAAAAAAACTGCGGAAGCGTAGCTGATCACTCCATCACAGAAATCGCCGGCTGAGCCGCCCGGCCTCGGGTGCCAGTGTGCCCGATATTTACATCATGTCAATTTTAATTTATCTCTTCCCGAGAATTTGGCTAGACATGTCTTTACGGTCACATATTTTTAAAAGTGCCAATGTTCATGTGAGGTTTTATAACGCCAAACTGAAGATTTTGCGGCGAGAATACTACCTTTGGTGTTTATGCTAACATGACCCTCAGCCTGTTCCACTTTCAGCTGTTGATAGGAAAGATGTGTGTTATGAACGGTGGACAATTTTCAACTGGATCTCTACTACGTTTATCTACAAGCCTCATGGTGTAATTCAAATTTTTATATACAGATTTTGAACGAGGCAATTTGTGTTGAGAAGTAATAATAAGGTGGGATGGCAACTCCAGACTTATATTTATATTTTGTTAGCTTGCGGTTGTGTGTACGGTAGTGCACTGGTGTGTTTGACTGTGGTCACGGTGGGCTTGTCACTGACTCGACGGTCAACAAGAGTTCCGCTCCTGTTCTCGTTAAGGTTAAGGGTTCCGACTGTTAAAATTTGCAGGCCTGTAAATTCTGAACAGCTTTGTCATATCTTCTGTGACGATGATATTCTCAGTTGCACAGCTTTCACTCATGAAATTATCACTATCTCCATAGTCAATGCACGAAGTCACCATCACCCGTTCTATTAGTGACGTCACAGCTACTTACGCCAAAACGGGGCGAGCTCGGCAATTTCCGGAAAATGTCGCCATGATGGAAATCGAAAAGTGCAACTTTTCCCGTGTTTTCGTCGAAATAACATAATACAACCCTCTAAAAACCGCTCAAATAAGCTTCAGTTTGTGTGTAAATGTTTGTTTTATTAATACCAATTTCATTGACAACCAGAACTATAGTATATGCCCCAAGTCAAACGAAAAAGTCTCAAAATGTGGCAGGACTCACACTTTAAGTTCCATGCATCTTGCAATCCCCAGATAGAGTGAAAGGATTACTAGCTCGACACTCTTACATATATGATTGGGACGAACCATTCTATTTGTAGGTTGTGTTAAAATTCGATAAATAATATTTGTTTTGGTGGCGACATTTTGAAACTAGCTCAGAGCGTTTGTTTAACAATGTAGATTTGTCAGTATTGATAATGTTCAGCTTTTCTTATATACAAAGATTACATCGCTTGTTCATGTTAGAGTAGCTCAATGCTTTATCAACGATTGACCATGAAATGTCAAAGTCTTGGCCCTTATTTCTTAAGTTCTTAACAAATTTTGACACCTCGGTGTCGTTTTTTGCATCTTTTGTTACGGAACGATTTCATGTGATTAGTGTAGCGTGTCTTGAAGGTGTTATCAGTGAGGCCGATATAAACCCTCGCTCCATTGTCCTCCGTTGATACTTTAGCCTTGTACACCTTATATATATATATATATATATATATATATATATATATATATATATATATATATATATAAGGTATATATATATATATATATATATATATATATATATATATATATATATATATACCTACAGTACATGCAAAAATCGTCGAACAAGCAAATAAAATGGAAATAATTCAACAGTCTCAGCCACAGAAGTAGCAGCTATTTGCTACAAACACAACATCACTACTCCGTATATGCATGATTTGGCAAAATGGCATAAGGTCCAGAATCATGATTCCAGCCTCCCTCGTAAACCCCCAATTAGGGCTATTATCTCTCAAATCAATAGCCCTACACAGAGAACACCCATATGGCTTCATTACAAACTGATGGATATCGTGCCACAATATTGCAGGGAATTAGTTAAAGATTCCACTGACTTCTTACATCAACTTCATCAAGCAAATTCATCACAGATTTCAACGTTACCGGCGGAATCCCTTCTGTTCAATTTGGATGTAATTAGTTTATATTCCAATATCCCGATTGATGAGGGCCTGGAAGCACTTAAACATGCATTCGAAATATACACCAAATTCAACGCTACCAATATTGATGACATCATTGAGTTAGCCAATATTGCCTCATGTAATAATGATTTCGAGTTTTGTGGAGAACATTATATTCAAATCCATGGGACAGCCATGGGTACGCCTTTCGCTCCTATGTACGCCAACATTTTTATGAGCTGGTTACGGAGAAAAACCAAAAATTATAATGACCAACCCGATCTGCTCAACAGATTTATTGATGATCTTCACGGTATGTGGACACTCGGCGAAGACAAATTGCTCCGATATCACAAATACCTTAACAGTATACACCCATCTATCAAGTTCACTTTGGAGTATGGTAAAGCCAGGCAACATTTCCTCGGCATCTCCACAAGTATAGTGAACGGGAAAGTGGAGACGGATCTGTACACCAAACCTACTGACAGTCGAATATATTTGTCTCCCTCTTCACACCATCTAAGACACATCTTCAACAGCATTGTATACAGTGGAGTTATCCGATTGCGCAGAATATGTTCACTCGATATGTGGTTTGATCAACGGGCCAGTGAATTCAAGGACATAGTGATCAAATCTGGTTACCAGCCTAACAAAATACAAACAATTATAGATGAAGTTCGTTAGAAACCAAGATTATCATTTCTCTGTTACAATAAAAAGCAATCCATGGATAGAGTGGTTTGGGTCAATGACTTCAGTCCTATGCGACCAGACGTCAGACAACTAGCCAAAAGACACCATAAAATCCTGCAGCTCTCTGAAAAAATGTCTATGGTTTCCCCTACACCTCCCCTCATTTCGGACAGAGTTTGTGCCAATCTTGGCCAATGATTGTAAGACACAGATTACAACATCAACAACAACAACAACGACAGCGACGACAACAACAACAACAACAACAACAACAACAACAACAACAACAACAACAACAGAATAAATGGAGCTCACGGCCATGTAATGATACTAGATGCAGAGTAATGTGTTCACAGATGGTCACCACGGACAGCATAGCAAGACATAGCAACGGTAAAACCTTCAATATAAAGGGACAGTACAACTGTAATACTGAAAATGCCATTTATTGTGTATTTTGTGATATTTGCTTATGTTAGTATATTGGCCAAACTAAAAACAAAATAAGGTACAGAATGGCCAGTCACAGAAGCATGATATAATGTAAAAACAATGATCTCGATAATCCAGCTTTATTTGTGAGTCAGCAATTTAACCTTATAAACCATTCAGTAAAGAACATGAAAGTCATTATCTTGGAAACGGTTCATAACAGTGATCACAATGATAAATATTATAGAGACATTGTTGAAACAAAGTGGATCCATGTATCCAAAGGGACTCAATAGAGAGTCACCCATTCCCGCTATAGTGTAACTTTTTATTCAATCATTGACTTTCGGGTATTTTTCGCCCCCCCCCCCCTGTCAGTTTGATTACATACGGGTGATACCTTTATTATTATCACATTTTTTATCACATTTATTTTTCAACACATTTAAATCTTTTAAGTATTGACATTGGATAATACCCTGTATTTTACCACTTTTTTATTTTGATGGTGATCATTATTTTTTAAGACTTTTACATCTTTTTTTTTTAATATTGACATCGAATTTTACCCTCTACATTTACTAGTTTTTTATTTTGATGGTGAACTTTTCACCTCAGTAGAGTTCAATTTCTCCTGGCTTAAATATTTCAGTACTGGTTGGTTTTCCTGCAGTTGACTTTCCACTTTCAAAGACATTGTTTGTCAACTTGTATTGTACACCGTATTGCACATTTCTTACGTTTGCATGTGATGTACATCACATTCAATATATGCTAATCAGCTTGTTGGTGTCAATCACTCAATGCATTTCAACCTCTCCTCTGGTTGGTTCAGTGTCATTTCCATCTTGACAGTCAACAAGTGTGTACAGTCTTGCGTTGTTCCACAACTCTTTGTGTAGTATAGATCCCCGTGTTGAGTCCGAGGTCCAGTAACCACTAAAAGTACTTTTTTAGAGTTTCGCTTTTCAAGTTCGTTTCAATATTATAGCTTCCTTTATTTTCTTTTACACTGTACATGCTTTTATAGTCTGTTATCCGTTTATTTCAGTTTTAAACCCTGATGAAGTGGGATTAAGCCCACGAAACGTCGAACAATAAAATTTAGTTTGTAGTGAAGAACACTGTGACCTAGAGTTAGTCCTGCTTTTATTACATGCCTCGAGGTGAATGCAAATCAGTGCATTGATTTTGAATAGGAACATCCGGGATGTTAGCGGGCCGGTGAACGATGTACTGACCGGTTTCCATGGTTACCCGGGCCAGTGAAGCCTTTCGATGTTTTCGACATCGAAGTGGACGCTTAACGCTAGATGCAAAATGTCCATGCGCGCACTGCTATTTTGACTTTCGTTAAAATCTGTTTGATGCTGGTCGATAATGGTAAAATTGTTTGAAAATGTCCTGCTTGTAACTAAATGTCATATAGCATTAAATTTGAAGAGGCCTGTAATAAAAATATTATTGCCTGAATACATGGGTTTATGTGCCCTCGCAGCAGGAGACAATTTGCCCTCCTGGCGTCGGGCAAACTGTCACCTGCTCTCGGGCACCTAAACCCATGTATTCAGGCAATAATATATAGACCTATACTGTCAATATATATATATATATATATATATATATATATATATATATATATATATATATATACACGATTATAGAAAGATAATCGGATTTATATACATGCAGTTGTAGTTTTCATATTTTCAAGGGTAGACTGCCCTCTACGGCAAATAGAGTTCCATTCATTAGTGCCTTAGAGGGGGGTCACACAATTGCCCTGCCTCTTTTCGATCACACCGCCAAACAAGCAGCTGGCAGTTTGGTTTTTCCAACAATTTTATCCTCGCTTCTACATTTTTCAGGTAAGCTCTCTTTTTGTCTTAGGGGTCCTACCCTTATATAGGTGCTGGGCATCTAGGCACATGTTTTTTGGCAATCAGTATGAAGCCAAAGGTGTTAATTTTAGGTCATTCTTTCATGGCGTGGCGTCTATGTCATTACCGCGTAACGCACGTCCTATGCCGCAGTCATTCAACATGAGCAGTTCTGCAGAAATACAACTACATGGCATCGGAGGCCTTACGATGAAAAATGTACGGGGTTTTGATTTACATATCGTTCAGCTTTTTAACCCAGTATGGTTGTTTTACAGCTAGGTGCAATCGTTCTGTCATCACTTTCAGCAGCTATTGTCGGCTCAAGTCTGATGCAATTCGTGCAGATTTGCTCGATTACATGGACGTCAGGTTTATTTTTGTTTGCAAGATTTTCCCGCGCATAACATCATGTAGTAGCCGTTTTTAACGAGCGTGTCTCACTGTTGATCACTTTCTTAGAGGCCGAGTTAGAAGGCTTGGCCTTTGGGCATTTCTGGAAACACAAGCGTGTTTTAGCAAGTGTGCACAGATTTTCTGCGCCGATGGGGTTCATTTTAGCGCACTTGGCGAGATCAGGTAAGGTGAATTGGGCAATTGTGACCCATGAGGGAATTTTGGCCCGCGGTACGTTCTCTGCTTTTTAAAGCGCCATCTTTCATCAACAAGGGCATACGAACGTCTGCTTATTATTTGAGCTTACGGGGGGCAGTTCTTTAATCATTTCAGTTAATTTGAGCGTGTTTTGATGGTGCAGTACTGCCAGTAGTGTCGGTGTTATCAGTTTCCGTACATGCGTTTACACTTTACAGCCTTGCGTACATGCATATTGGGGTTATTTCAATTGTTTTTGTTGCCACTCACATTGACAAATCTCGTCATGACAGAGTGGTTTTACCATCATTTATTAATTTTGGTTGGACATACCTTATTACGTATTACTTATGTATGCCTTTTTATATGCATAGTTTTAATTTACCCTATGAAGGTATTCCCTTTTTACAGCATGATTAGTGCAATATCTTACCAGGTAACCATTTTGGTGGCCATTTGCACTAGTGCTGTTTTTGTACCCTCTCACATACCTTGTTAGGCGAGAGTGATTTACCAATATTATTGGTTGGATTTGCCTTCTGTTTCAAGGGTTGGTTAAATTTGTAGCCACGTGCACTGTTTAATTTATGCAGTGGTTATTTTAGTTTCTTTGTACTTAGTTTAATGTGTTACCAGGGTGAAGGGTTTACAATTTTTACATTTTATTATGCAGTGCAAGTGTTATTTTATTTTTCTTCCCTATGCTGGCATGGCTATTGTTATCATTAGCCAATAGGGCCAAAGGTCTAGTCCACTTTACTTGCTATCAGTATTTCACTTTATCAACAGCATGCCACCAAAGCGAAAAGCACAGCTACAGCTTAACGCAAGGTTTCATCAACAACAACATTTGCTGTCCCATTGAGAACATCGGTCAATCCTCCACAT